>ML782651.1:253120-276722 GCA_009831015.1 Picea engelmannii
TGTTGTCACTAGCTGACACCTATATGACTTACTCCTCCTTTGGGCTTGGAATGACTATTAGGTCTTGATATTGATATTGTATTTTTTTTTTAAATACCTACACAAAGGTGGCAATTGTGACATCTTTCACTCTCTTCTCGTCGCTATTGCAACGTCTGAGACGTCTCTCTTTCCACCTCCAAGATTGTCGCTCCCATAGCAACCACGTTGTTGTTGCCACCTGATGGACGTTGTTCTTGCGACGTTCAAGAGTGTCTCTCCCATAGCAACCACGTCGGAGCTAATACCTCCTCTCGTCGGTCTTGCCACCTTCAAAACGTCTCTCTTGCCACGTCTGAAACGTCTCACTTGCCACGTTTGCAACATATCACTTGCCATGTTTGAAACATCGATCTTGCCACGTTTGCAACGTCTCTCTTGCCACGTTTGCAATGTCTCTCTTGCGACGTTTGAAACGTCAGTCTTGCCACATTTGCAACGTCTCACTTGCCACATTTGCAATGTCTCACTTTCCACGTTTGAAATGTCGGTCTTGCCACGTGTGAAACATCTCTCTTGCCACGTTTGCAACGTCTCTCTTGCCACGTTTGAAACGTCTCTCTTGCGACGTTTGAAACGTCGGTCTTGCCACGTTTGAAACGTCGGTCTTGCCATGTTTACAACGTCTCTCTTGCCACGTTTGAAACGTCGCAATATAGACGAAAATTATGTCATTGAAAAAACGACGTCATGTGAAATGACGTTTGAGGGGGTCCGAGGTTTGTCGGTCTTTCGACAATAGAAAGTGGCAATTGCGTCGAACGCACCGTCGGAATTTGACCCAAATGCAGTAGTGCCAGGGTCCCTTATTCATCAGCAGTTGGCATCTTGATGTATGCAATGGTTTTCACAAGACCAGATATTGCACATGTAGTGGGAGTTGTGAGCAGGTATATGAACAATCTAGGTAAAGAACATTGGGAGGCAGTAAAGTGGATTCTCAGGTATTTGAGAGGTACTACTACTCATGCATTATGTTTTGTAGGTTCAAACACTTTTTCTATAGGGATATGTTGATTCAGATATGGCAGGTGATAAAGACAGTGGGAGGAGCACCACAGGGTATGTTTTTACTATAGGTGAAACAATAGTAAGTTGGATTTCGAAACTGCAAAAGGTTGTTGCACTTTCAACAATAGAGGCAGTGTATGTTGTTGCTACAGAGGCTAGTAAAGAGATGATTTGGTTACAGAGGTTTATGGAGGAATTGGGAAAGAAGAAGGAGAAAAATAGGTTGTATTGTGATAGTCAGAGTGTCATTCACCTTGCAAAGAACTTAGCCTTTCATTCGAAGAATAATCATATACAGTTGAGGTACCATTTCATATGATCTATCTTGGAAGATGGACATTTGAAGTTGTAAAAGATACACACTAGCCAGAATCCTACAGACATGTTAACAAAAAGAGTAACTAGGGAGAAACTGAGTTCTTGCTCAATTTCAGTTGGTCCTCAAGAATGAAGATGAAGATGAAAATTTTTCCAGGTCCAAGAAGGTTCAGAGTCCAACACATACAGCAGTGGTGGAGTTGTTGAGATCAATCTCCAAGTGGGAGATTGTTGGTTGTGGAGCCTGATTATCTTCCTGATTTAGAGGTCCTTACTTTCAGCTATGTTTATACCCCATGAAGAATTTACACCCCAGAAGTATGTACACTCTTCCACGTGGGAGAGTGCAGAGGGGGGCTACCCCCTTTACGAGTTCTAGGGGTGAAGCCCCCGAAGGAAAAATTGCCTTGTAAATTTATGTTGTAATTTCATTGTAAATCTGAATCGTTCATTATAAGGTCACAGATCTAATGGTAGAAATTATGTTAGGGTATTTTTCCCTAGAAGGCAACCCTCTGTTATGAGGGAAATGTATTGCGGCTATGCATTAAGGTGAGTATTGTACTCTAAGAGAGGAGACTGTGAGAAAAAGAAGAGGAAGTTACAATGGGTTTTGTTGTAGGTTGTATCCCTTCATTTGTTGGATAATAATAAAGGAAGGACTTGGCAATTTCTCTGGTGGATGTAGCCCACACTGGGTGAACCACGTAAATCTATGTCTCTCTTGTATTGTGTATCTTTTGTGTTTTGTTTCCGCATTTGTTTTATTTTATTGCTCTGCAGTCCTATTTTTCTAACACTTATTCCTACACACCACGACAATATCACCTCTCATTGAGAGTCGGTGTATTGATCCCTTTTAGTTTTGGTTTGTTAGTATTTTCAATTACACGCACCTTTCAATCTAGTCAAAGTTGATCAATTAATGTCTCTTGTTACTGTGGGGTTAAAAATCCTCATGATCCCAATGACCACATGCCTCTAACCTTCTGATATAATGATCGTTGGGTGACATCATTTATGAAGGGTGATGACTAAGACTAGGGGCAACTTTCAATTCAAGGCTAGGAATGACCAGGCCCACATCAAGTGAAGGAATAAAATTAAGAAGGTACATGTGTTGTCCCATTCCATGTCAACAACAACGAATCCATTCACTGGGAACAAATCAATGACTCCACTAAATTAGGATTTATGCTTTACATGATGAATTGATGATGGAAGAAAGTGGGTGTGTGAGTCAAATTTGAGTCCATAAACCCTCACATATCATTAAGGCATGCGAATATTATATCCATGTCAAATTTCAATGCAGTCAGAAACAGTTTGAAAAGATTTCAACGTTGGCCCCGTTCACATGTCACTGTTGCTCGTGTCTAGTCCTGGTACAGTTTCATTGTAAAATTTGTATAAGATAATTGGAGAATGATAATTTTGAGAATGATAATGATGAATTGATGATGGACATATCTACATTGTTGGTATGATTAGGCACAGTCACGCAGAGCTCCTCTTAGTTTCGAGAATAGTTCATTCTCTACTAAACTGGGGCAACCACATGAAGGTGGAATCTCTAATTATGCTCCCCCCCCCTCCCTCACATAACTCTCTATATCCCCATATTAACTAATTTGAAATTCTAAAGAACATGTATCATATACTATATTATACAAAATAAACATATAAAGATCATATAAAAGATATAAACACATACCTCTTCTTTTCAACAATTAATTATCAATCATCTTCTTCTTCATCCAACTTAACATCTATATCAGGATCTAGTTCATAATCGATATTGGTGAAAGGCTCATTCCTATCAACATCATCATCAATGTCATTTTCCCTACTATAGTTATTGATATCGTCAATGAGATCATCGTCTCCTACATTTGGATTATCAACTTCTTCGTCTGACACATCGACTACATGAGCCACCTTCTCTTGATATGCATAATCATGATATTATTCCTCATTATTATATTCATCCTCAGCTACATGATTGTACTTTAATGGTCTTCCTCTTGGATCATATCTAACAATGTATGACCAACCTTCTTTACCAGGTACCTCTGAGTAAAATACTTGCTCACGTTAACTTGGAAGAACATAAGGCTCTGTACCTGGTTCAAATTCCCTTGTATTAACCATGGTAAATCTAGTATCATGCTCAATAAAAGTTCTTTCAGGATCATGTTCATGCATCCGTAGCATGTACCATTTAACCTCAAACAAAACTATTTTAAAGGAATTAAAATCACACGCAATTATATGCTCCAAATGGACATAGTACCTATTCTCAGTTTCTTCCAGATTTATGTCACTTCTAGAGGAAATGTTGGTGACCTTAAACACTGCATTTATCCCACAATCCGAGGTTTTCATCTTATCATCCAACATTTTGATATGGAATTTATGACCATTACACCACATAGCCTTGTGATGTTTCAACTGCAACATGGACAACAAGTAAAAAATAAATTTCCAATTAATAATCCTCATATTAGAATTACTAAATATATATTTCAATAATTAAACAAACCAAATACATTGAAAAATTGGGGAAAAAACTAGGGAAATGTGGGTAAAAATTTTAACTTGCATGTTTATCTTTTAAACCAAAGGCTAAATCAACTTCCCTTGATGTAAGATCAGGAAATTGATCTTGATGATGATGCGTTGTTTTAATCATCTTACTCACCCCTTCCCATGATAACCTATCGAAGTATTCTTCTGTATATTCTATACAATTCTCCATCCAATCAAGGTTGTTTGCGATGTATAAATGTAAAGCATTCCACTCTCGAGCAGCTATATGATAGAATAACAATTTAATATCATTAATTAGTTATTTTTAATAAAGGAATAATTTAATAAATGTGCAATATATTAAATCTACGTCAACATCTAATAATTACCTTTCACAGTCCTCATTTTACCTTTCCCCAATAGGACCTCCCCTTCAAATTTGTTGATGGAGTCGAGATGCCAAATGCGAGGAAAATTCATATTTTCTACTAATTTAGGTAGATATTGACTAATATACACCATGCATTGATATACCATATATCCCTCAACCATAGAACCCTATGGACGTTCTCTTTGTCTAACAAAATCCTTCAGTGACTTCAACTGCCTCTCCACCATCTGCATTAACCTTGTGTGTACTGGTCCACATAATTCAATCTCCTCAACTTGGTGTATGAGGTAGTGTTCTTGTGCATTGAAAAATGTTGGAGGTAGATATTGTTTCATTTGACACATTAGTCGGGGAATTTCTCTCTTCTAATACCTTATATCTTCTTTATGGATTTCTTTTGATGATAGCCACCTACAAATGTCAATGCAATAAAATAATATCAAGGCATACATAAATTTGCAAATAAAAGATAATATGTCAATAAGTTCTGCTACAAATCACATAAGAAGTACATTTTCCTTATAAAACAATACTTACCTCATGTATTTGTCAAGTACATAAATAATTTGTTTTATGTTGTTGTCAAAGTTGTTTGGGAGATATCAAAGTAGAACATACTGTAACAAAAAGCAAATACTTATTATTTGTTTCCAAAAAATGCGTACCAATAAGAAAATATATTATAACCTACTAATTACCTTAATGAATGTATGCCAGACATGTGTTTTAACCCCACCAAAATCACCTTTTTTAGTTAAGATATTTTGTATGTTCGACGAAAACCTCATCAGAAACCTAATTTTTCAAATGACCTCTTTTACAATATTGCTCTATTGCTCCATCAATAACCAAGGAAGACTAGTATTTTGTTCACGACCATCGCCATTAGAATTAATAATAACACTTTGGAATGCGTGATTAGCTTCCTAGATGTCACAACAAATATTTCCAATTCTCTCTTTGTCAGTCCTTCCATCTTATATTCGCCATAGAAATTATGTTATGTTCTTCCCGATATGCATTGTATCAAACAAATGAACTATTTGTAGGTACTCGTAGTATGGAAATCTACTGAATTGCATCAGGTAACTTTTCATTCCTCATGGAAGCCCATTAGTGCCTTAACGACATTCATGAAACATCAACAAATTGAAATTAACACTAATTAATGGGACAAAATGAAATTAATACTAATGAAATTAACCAAAGATTTATATAATAGGTCATACATAAATAATTTGTGTACCTTGACGATTTCTAATATATTCCAACTTCCATAGGCGAGGTGTCATTCTTCATGTTTTTTTTCTGTTTTCTTCTTTACCATTGAAATTTGCTTTGTATGTAGTTCGATAACTATGGTTCTTAGGCAGAAAGTGCCTATATTCATCAAACACTTCCTTTGCTAAACTCCTTGAACAATGAGATATTATCCTCAGACCACAAACTAGGCATGCAAATTTACCGTTTGTTTGAATACCTACAAGATATATGAATAAATGTAGCGTCAAATTAGAGTTACAATTTAAAATAATGCATGATTTTTTCAATAAACATATATAATATTAAATCACAAAATAAAGTAACAATATACCACAAAAAGTTTTTAACCCAGGAGCATCATGAATTGTCCATGATAGTATTCCATGGAATTGAAATTGGTTTTTCCCTATTGGTCTATAGATGTCATACATAGTGACACCAGCCCATAACTTCAACAACTCATCGGTGAGAGGCTCAATATATATTTTCATATCTTTAACCTAGTACCTACCTAATTTGTTCAACATACTGCATGATTAATTATACTTATCTAGATGTCGTGATATATAAAATAAATAATTACCATGCATGAAACAAAGAAATGAAATATTTTGTCATACTTTAAAGAAAATAAAAGATAATTAAATAACTGGAACAATCATTGCCAACATTGTGTGCTCTCTTTGATCGACATCCAAGGAGGAAGATTATTGTTTATAACAAAAACAGACCACACTGAGTACATAGAACGAAGCTCTCCAAATGGATTGACACCATCAGCTACCAATGAAAGTCTAACATTACGAGTTTCTTCTTTAAAATTGGCCACTTTTCTTCGATGTAGTTCAATGCAGAACCATCTGCAAGCATTCTAAGAACATCGTCTTGAATTCTATTATTTACATGGAAATCCATAAACTGTGCTATACTTTGGCACTTGAACAACCATTGGAAACGTGGAATTATCGGAATATAATGAAGAACTTTGCGAGGCACCTTCTTTGACGCTTTATCGATTCGATATATACTTATTTGAAATTGTGGGCATTCATTTTCTAATGCATATTGTCCATAATATATGATATGATCATTAGGACATGCATCAGGCTCAATAGCCTGATAGTCCATTCCAATTTCTTTCATAATCACGGATATTTCTCGATATGTGCATGGAAAAATATTTGACGTCGGTAATAGAACATCGCCTAACAATCTACAAAATTCTAAACAATAAGTCAATGTAAACAATATTAATCATCAATATATCATCCAATACACTAATTTACAAATTAGAAAACAATAGCAATATAGGAAAAACTTGAACCTTTTAAGTATTTGTGAACATGCAAGCATAAACAATTAACAAATTAAATACCTTAGTATCTGTGTGAGACATGTGTTTGATAAACCATTCAAAACCTTTAGGTTCACCAACAACAATATAGAAGATAAAAGATTTGTTTCTGAGCCTTCATAAAGAGGTTGACGTGACTTATCGAGTACAGGATCAACATCATGACTATTATCCTCGTTGTCCTCATCCATTGGAGCAAATGTGTCTTGGATCAATCTATGTATCTCATCTTCATAATTTGAATCACTAATGTTATCTCCATCCATATTATCATTAATAACTTGATCAGCAGCTTCAATATTCTGATCTCAAAGTTCATCTCCCTATAAAGTAGTATTTCTGCTAGTACTTGGAAAATAACTCTATGGAGGTTGACATTTTGGGGGCATCATCTATATATTTAAAAACAACATAGAAAATTTAGTGTGTATAGAAAATATAAAAATCCTGATAAGAATTGCAGACATTGGAGGCACAGCTCCATGAAGAAAAGTAGCATGCAGATGTGCTACAAGGGCAACTGAAGTCTGTGACCCCAGTAAAAAGAATGAAGAGGTTCATAGAGCAAGGCACAGCCCAAAAACAAGTACACACACTGTAAAGTAAAGTATTGGACGTCTCTCAATGACTGCAACCACTCCAAGAGAAAGCATGCCAACTATTTGCCAAACTTGAAAGCCATGGAGATGAACTTGAATAGGCTGTCATCACTGCAGAACAATGCCTGGAAGGACCGCTCAATGACACAGTAATCTAGGAATTTATTGAGCAAGAGGTTGTCGCATTGCAGCAGGTTGAAGTCGCTCAAGCCAAGATCTAGGCGTTCAAAGCGGAATTGGTCAGACCTGAGTGTATCGAGATGAGTCATAGGTGAGTGTTGGGGGCCTATTGGCCCTTGACCAAGTTTTGAAGAGTACTTCATCATACTTGACCACTTTTGGGACTGTGACAGCTTGCCAAGAAAGGAGCGCAACGCGAAGCAAAAAATAAGGAAGCAATACCTATTTTGGGGTCCATTTTAGGGTTTTGGGTTGATGTAACAGGAAAGGGATGTCGGCCCATGGGTTTACCCACGTTTAGGCCCATCTTGTAACCTATAAATAGGCAATTTAGATAGTAAGATAAGAGGACCTAGTAAGGTAGTACATCTATGTGATGTATGAATGAAAGCTTAGTGCTAGTAATTGGATCTGTGTGATCGGATGTATCTTAGAGTTCTTTGTGCATGAGATTGGAAAGCTAAGTGCAGTTTGTTGTAGTTTTGTGTTGTAGAGCAAGGAATAGGGATCTAGTGAGTTGCACAGATCTTCTGTCATTTGCGAAGTAAGGGTCATTGAAGCTCTGTGCTATAACTTCTTGACCAAGATAATATAAAGAAGACTTTGTGGACGTAGCCCCAAGGTGGGGGTGAACCATGGTGACTGTCTGTATAGTTCTTTATGCTTCTCTCTAATGTGTCTATCTCTTTATTGGCTAAGTGCTTGATGTGATTAAGTAGATCTAGCTATGCTCTGTGTTGATGATATATGAACGAACATTAGATCTGATATATGAGATGCTTAGTGCTTGATCTGTTGAATCGAACCTATATTTCTGTGGATAAGTACTGAATCAGTCTTAGTATAAGTATTCACTGCAATTCTTTATGCCTTATGTGAAGTATATTAATGAATGTATGTTAAGGAATAACTGATGCTAAGTGTGTTGTAAGAAAGATAATCATAGATCTGGGTCCCAGCTAAGGTTGCAGACACTTGAGTCTTGCAACCACCCCTGCCTCTACCTCAGGTGAGACTTCATCTACTTCGTAGGTGTTTCTGAAAGGGCAGATAGTTAGGGCTTTGTTGGTGCACTCTTGAGCATTGAACCTTGGGTCTGCCTCTATGCCAACAAATGGTTCCATTCCCGGGACCTGGAACTGTGATTGCTGGGAACTAAAGAAGAAGAATCTTTGTGTGAAATAAGCTCTATGCGTAGATATGTTTGACCTGTGAAGCTTTGTCCAAGAAAAGAGGTCAGATCTAAATAAAGAGAGGTCATATATAAAGAAAAGAGGTCAGATCTTAAGAAAGAGAGGTCAAATCTTAAGAAAAGAAGTCAGATCTATGAAGAAAAAGGTAAGATCTGTAATCTCTATGCCTTGATAAAGGTAAGAATAGTTAAAAGTATTAGATTTGGAAGCTTTGTGCTCTGCAGAAGTAAGATAAGTGAAATATTTTTTGTTTCTAAAGCATGAATCTAGGTATGTTTGATAGATTGTGTCCTAGCTTCAAAACTAGGGCATTAATATATGAAAGAAAGTTTGATATGAATAGATATGATAAGTATAGTGATAGATATGTTATACATATGCATCAAAAGAATGTATGGACTAACAAGTGGATGCAGGATCCTAGAAAAAAAAAATTGCAGGTTAGCCACCATGATCCCGGTGCACAGTATAGAAGGAGTTAGGCAACATCTAAACAGGCGAGAGGATTAATCCTCTGTTATAGTTGTAGATGATCGGGGCATCTTGCTAAAGAATTCCCTGGGAGAAGACCTAGTTGCCTCTGTTGTAAGGCTATGGACCATGAAGTATTGGATTTCCCTAGAATGATTGCTAGGCTTGAGAAGTTGAATATGGAACAAGCAGACCCTGAGGGAGATCAAGAGACCAAGATTATAGCAGAAACCTAGAAATAATCATAGAAGATATTGCTACAAATGAAAGATACCTTGAATGACCAACGACATGTTAGGCTATTAGAGATCTTCAAATAAAAGGAGCAAATCGAAGCAAGAATAGGGGACTTTGACATTGACTGTACTCTTGATGAAGAAGCACAAGTGAACATTATGCCAGAAAGAACTTGGGAAGCTATAGGGAAGCCTACCATGATCCCTTCCCTAAGAGGAACAAGTTTCTTCAAAGGAAAGCTAGTAAACCTATGTGGAAGGCTCACCTAGATACCTATGACTACCAATGGAACTTCAACAGAGGAAGACTTTGAGATCATTATATTTGTTGAAGACAACGCCCCATTTACCATGCTCATAGGAAAACCCTGGATTGATAGAAAACAAGCCAGACGAAGAGAAGAAGAAAAAATTTTGGAACAGAAGAAGCAAGAGTTAAAAGACTTTATGACCATAAGGATCGTGCACTTGATTGAAGAACAGAAGAGGAGATCGCAGATATTTAATATTAGTACCTCTGATTTTGAATCTAAGAGAACACTTGAGGATCCGTAGAAGATCGAGTTACCTATTTTTGATATAGAAGAAGTATTATCAAGGAACCCTAAGAAATATTTTCCACAGCGTGAAGTAACTAAGACCACAGAAGATAAACATCAGAATGGTAAAAGCATTAATGAGATGAAACTCACTGGGAAGAAGGCTAGGAAGTTAAGAAATAAAAGGGCTAATACTATATGGTTACAAGAGGTTCTAGAGGACACTTCGCAGCAAGAAGAATTGCAGAATTAGAGCTTCGCCGAGATATCAGAACAACGACATGAGTACTTCGCCATGATGAAGCAATATAGTCATTGGAACCGATATACCCATTCGACCGCCACTCCGAATGGATTGAAAAGCAGTTATGGGTTACCACTAGGCCGTTGGATAGCACCAGAATGGATAGAATGGAGTTAATGAAGGCCCCATGTCCATTGCAAGCATACCGTTACTGAGATTTCCTACTTAACCTGTCATGCCATGCACAAAGAATACTTTTTGCTAAATCAAAATCTAAGAAAGAACCCTGATATTTACTTACCCTAAGATCATTGCCTTAGTATTCACTGTCGTCTCTGAATTCCTTTTACACCCAAGCCAGCTGACCTAAGTTTGTATGTCGAAGGAGCTCAACGCTGCTGAGAAAATTGTTGAAGAAATTCTAATTGATTTAATGGATGAGAGAGTCATGTCAAAATGAGAAATGTCTAGAGGTGTACAAGCATCGTCCTTGGGCGTACTTCTAGCTTCCCCCTCCACTTCTCGAGCAGGACCATCTCGACTTCCTTCGGAAAGACGATCTAAGCTCGAAAATGACTTCACCACTGTGAAGATGATCCCAAGAATCTTGCCTAAATATATCCCACCACTAAGTGGACTAGTGAATCAAGACTCTGTACCCAGAGACTTCGACTATGTTGTAGTCACTACGTACCTCCCAAAAGGGGTGCACGCAGTTCATGTTGACCAGAAGAAGCTCACCAAACTGAAATTCAGTGATTTTAACCTTGGAGATTGCAAGGTATAGAGTATGATAGCCCCGCACAAGTATTTGATTATTACAAAAGGAAATAACCCCAAGATTGTACTGCAACAATGGACCCATAACCTTGTGTAGTCAAACCTCTTCAATGTAATGAAGATTCCACATTTTGGGAGGCATCAGGAAATAAGTGCCTATGTTCGACTGTTGTTGTTCTACTACCATGGAGGATACCTATGGTTGGACCGGTGCATCACCATGGATCCAATTCTAATCAATCAGATCACTGGGCTAAGCATGTAGGGCCCTAACCTGCAAGACTTTTACCCTAGAAAGACTGCAAATTGTGCTCTCACTCAATGAATAAAAGACACATATGGCGATCTCGAGAAAGGCTCACGAGGTTATCAGGTAGCCTCCATTGAGAATGAAACAATACGCTTTGGTTGATAGCTGATCACAGGAAATTTAGTCCAAAAAAACAGACCTACACAAGTGACCGGATTTGTAGTTGACCTCGCAGGGAAGTGCATGGAGGGACTACAAATGAACTGGGTGAAATACCTTATAAATAAGCTAGAGCTTGACTGTAGACAAGCGCAGGACCAAGGGTATGAGTTCCACTTTAGCTGGTTGCTCATACTCATCACCTTCATCGCATGGGAACTGCCCAAGGGAGCCACATTTCTGTAGATCGAACCCTTTGAACCCTTGGCTGCGAAGTTCTATACGTTGTGGTACTCTAGAGACATGAACAAACAGTGGAAGTCCAATTCTGTCTTCCATGCATATTACACTCAGTTGAGGAATTCCATTCAATATACACCGTGCATTACACCCAACACTCTTCATAGGTTTTGACCTTTGATGAAATTCAATGCAGATCGTCACTTCACCTACAACACAGCATGCGCAAACGATCACAAACAACAACTCCAATCATATTACAAGCTGACAGAAGATGACTTGGAGGAGATTACCGAGGAATGGTCGGCAGACCTCCTTGTTGCAACAGACCCCGCAAAGATGTCCAACGTAGATAGCCCTAAAGCTATGTCGGATACGCCAAGACCGCGCAAGACTCAGAAGGATGTGGAAGTTCAAGATATCCACAACACATCCACAAAGACTGGTTCTCTCTCACCTGCGAAGGGAGGTGATGATGAAGAACTAGGGGGCATAGAAGTTGAACAGAGAAAAGGCGATGTTACCCCACCTAAGGATGAGGTAGATCCCTCCAAGAAAAGGAAGATTACCCCACCGAGGCCCTCATCCAGAAAGAAAACTAAGGCCACCTGGACCACGCTTAAGACTACTCTTACCCCGGATGATTTTGACTTCTTAATTGTCGCACTGAATGATGTTTCATTAGAGCTCACAGAAAATCAAGAAGCAAAGAAAGAGTAACTATTATGTCGGATCATGGGTGAATTCAAAGAAGCGCAGCAGGAACTTCAGTCCAACCAAGCAGTTTCTATGACGTCATTCACAATGGAAAAATCAGGAATAGGTGATGAGCCCACACAATTACGCCAGATCGCCGAGAAATTTGAATCTCGCCTTCGACGAGTTCAAGAAGACATAGCGAAAGCCACCCAAGATTTGGCATAAGCACAAAGCACACATGAAGAGAAACGAAGAAAGGTAGAATAGGAGCAGCTTGAATTACAAGCGAAATGGGAGAAGGAAAAATCCTAGTTACAGCAGAGCAAAGACCAGTTGCTAGCAGAGAAAATTGAAACACAAGAAAGATTTCACAAGGCACTGCACTCTGTGACAATCATAGAAGTGAAGATGGAAGATCACCTTCCACAGCAGGTGACCCAACTAGAAGAAGTAATCCAACAACTTCAACAGCGCATCATGGATCTAGAGCTCCACACCGTGCCTGAGACACCCCAAGAGATAAGATATCTAAGAGAGCCAACTGCTCGAAGTGCAGTCGACTGATTAAAAAATTTGGCTTCAGAATGTAGGCAGCTAAGCACCAGAAGCACCCAGACCTATGAAACCCTCGTAGAGAACCCATAATTTCAGACTTTGGAGGCACAACTCCATGAAGCAAAGCAGCATGCAGATGTGCTACAAGCGCAACTAAATTTCATGACCCCAGTCAAAAGAATGAAGAGGTTCACAGAGAAACGCACAACCCAACAACAAGTACACACATTGCAAAGTAAAGTAATGGACGTCTCTCAACGACTGCAACAATCCAAGAGAAGGTATGCCAACTATTTTTCGAACTTGAAATCTAGGGATTTGAACTCGAACAAGGTGTCATCACTGCAAAACAATGCTTGGAAGGACTTCTCAATGACACAGTAATCCAGGAATTTACTGAACAAGAGGTTGTCGCACTGTAGCAGGTCGAAGCCTCTTGAGCCAAGATTGAGGCATTTGAAGTTGAATTGGTTAGACCTGAGTGACTCGGGACAAGTCACAGGTGAGTGTTGGGGGCCTGTTGTCCCTTGACCAATTTTTGAAGAGTACTTGGTCATACTTGACCACTTTTGGGACTATGACAGCTTGCCAATAAAGGAGCGCAACACGAAGAAAAAAATAACGAAGAAAGACCTATTTTGGGGTCCATTTTAGGGTTTTGGGTTGACGTAATGGGAAAGGGATGTCAGCCCATAGGTTTACCCATGTTTAGGCCCATCTTGTAACCTATAAATAGGCAATGTAGATAGTAATATAAGAGGATCTAGTAAGGTAGTACATCTATGTGATGTATGAATGAAAGCTTAGTGCTAGTAACTGGATCTGTGTGATCGGATGTATCTTAGAGTGCTCTGTGCATGAGATCGGAAAGCTAAGTGCAGTTTGTTGTAGTTTTGTGCTGAAGACAAAGGAAGAAGGATCTAGCGAGCTGCATAGATCTTCTATCCTATGCGAAGTAAGGGTCATTGAAGCTCTGTGTTGTAATTGTTTGACCAAGATAATATAAAGAAGACTTTGTGGATGTATCCCCAGGGTGGGGGTGAACCACTCTAACTGTGTGTATAGTGCTTTATGCTTCGCTCTAATGTGTTTATCTCTTTATTGGCTAAGTGCTTGATGTGATTAAGTAGATCTAGTTATGCTCTATGCTGATGATATATGAATGAACATTAGATCTGATATATGAGATGCTTAGTGCTTGATCTGTTGAATCTAACCTATATTTTTGTGGATAAGTATTGAATCGGTCTTAGTATAAGTATTCATTGTGATTCTCTATGCCTTCTGAAAAGTATATTAATGAATGTATGTTAAGGAATAACTGATGCTAAGTGCGCTATAAGAAACATAATCACATATCTGTGTCCCAGCTAAGGTTGTAGACACCTGAGTCTTGCAACCACCCCTGCCTCTACCTCGGGTGAGACTTCATCTGCTTTGCAGGTGTTGCCAAAAGGGCCGGTAGTTAGGGATTTGTTGGTGTGATCTTGAGCATTGAACCCTGGGTCTACTCCTGTGCCAACACATACGTAAATAATGATATTTCATTTTACTTTGTGCCCTTGAAGATATGAAATGACTTGGACTGTTAGTATGCATAGTGATTGAAAATATGATGTGCAGGAAAACTAACAATTTGTTTGGCTGAGGAATGTTGAAATTGTAAGAAGAAAAGGGTCTTAGATATGGAAATGTTGTAATCCCATAAGGAACACCAGAAGAAAAGTCACATACTTTTGAAGATGGTTCCTATGCAGAACAAATCTGAAAATAAATATGGAATTTGGAAATCTGTGGGTGACAAATTTACAAGAAAATTCTAAATTTGAAATTAAGGATAATATCTCATAATTTTTGTATACCTTTGATACAGGTGAGACAAAAAAGATTTGTCTCGGGAGGAAAGGTGAAGGTTTTCAAGGTGGAAAGCATGAAAAAGGCTACTGATTGGGACAAGAGAACCCTGTGGTAAGCCATGATTGCCTAGAATATGTTGTGTTGTGGCAACAAAATCCGGAGGGACGCCTCCATAGAGAAAGTCTAAGGAACACCTCAACTGTAAGGCTCAATGAAGTCTCTAAAATTCATCTTGCGTGAGAAATCCTTGGCAAGGCAAGATGGATTACCCAAGGAACTGTATAACAGAGAAGGGGATGCCTAAGCCTAGGCCTGGAGGGTGAGTGACCGCAAGGAAGAGGAGACTCTGATAATTCTTATAAACTATTGATTGGAATCATGCACACAATGGGCATGTCCAAGAAAAAACGTTAGCCCAGATAACAAGAAAACCATGTGGATGAAAATCCACGGACTGCACAGATAAGTATTGTGCTAGATTATGAAAATTTTCCTCTTGAATTTTGCACAACAATAAAATGTTTTCACGTGAAATTTGTGATTAATATGCTTGTTGTCCAAGATTATTGAAGGCAGGTGATGAAGACCAAGATTCGGGAAAGGACCTGATCAAGAAAGAGGATCAATATTTCAGAAGCAGTTTAATGACAAAGGCATGATAGGTGTTACTGAGAAAGAACACCAAGGATGGTGTTCCTTTTTAAGGGCGGGGGGGGATTGTAACATCCATGTTTCCCCCAACTTGTAATTAATTATTAATTATGATCACCATGCTATGGCATGGGAACAATGTAAATGTATTATTGTTTAGATTGAAAGTAATTGGTTGTGGGGGTAAATCCTTGAATTACTAGCCATGATATCACTAGAAGAAAAAGAGTGAGGAAACTGTGGAGAGGGTTCATTATGTCAAAATGACCCAAATTTTTCCTTGCTGAAATAAGAAGCCTCATCCTCATCCCAAGGATAAATTTGTTAATAAGAAAAGGACTAGTGGTTGAATAATCAACTACCCCAATGAATGAAACAATGCAGGGTCTGGCTGGGGAGACAACAAACTATCAACTCGAAGTACCACAAAGGGTATTTTTTCCTGCAGACCCAGACTGATCTAAGTTTCCTTCTGACAGAAGGAACATGACAGGTCCAGGACCTTCCTGAGGAGTAGAAATGTGTGCAAGAATACATGTGAAGGAAGACAAGACAGAAAAGGGGTGTGTGTGACCCAGATATGCAGAGAAAAAGAGGAAGAGTGTGTGAGGATATCAAGCTAAGAATAAGAACTGGAAGCTCAATAACTTGTTTTGGTTACTGGAGAGAACAAGAGAAAATATCTCTGAGAATTTGCAAAAAACACAACATGAGATAAAAATCGTGATCTTGATGTTGAGGGAGCATCTGATAAACCTTGCAGAGGCTATGACAGTGAGATATATATAAGGAATTGTAAGAGTTGTTGTGACAGAGAGAGAGTCTCTAAGAAACTGCAAGATTTCCCTAGTGATATCATGACTTGGCATGGGGGTGGTCAAAGTGCTAATAATGAATGCATCTGAGTCTATGGTTGGGTGGAAAGGAAAACAACCACAATCAATTGGTTTGTGATTGACTGTAATAGATAAGTATATCATTTACTCTGTGCACTTGAATTGAAATGCATGATCTGAATGTTTTTAATTGTGATAAATTGTGCCTTGCATGAAATTCATGGAAATAGTGCTTATTGTTCTTATGTAAACTGTGTCCTTCGAATGGTTGTAAGATGAAAAGTGTGGCCTCTAGGATGGTGGGAAAATCCTCAAGGTATTTTTCCGATGGATAAACTTCATAGTCCTAGAGTCAGGGAAGACTCTACATGACTGCTATAGTCCCATGGATCCTTCGAAAATGTCTTTCCCTATTTTAGAACCCAAGTTCTATGAATGGATGGCGCTTCCTTCAAGCCTGTCATCTAAGTAACCACAGGCTCATGTCCACGGCCTTAACTAAATTTTTACTTAGAGATAAGGGTGTAGCCCTTGAAACTTTTTGAAAACCCCATATGACCAAGACCATAGCACCCAGCACTACACCCAACAGGAGCTAAGCATTTTGGGACTCCGAGGAAAATGAACATTGCACATCCAAATGTGTCAAAGGTGACCAGTAGGACCAGTAACCTGACGAATGACCAACGACTAGTGGTCAGTTAATCGTAATTGTGGGATTTTTCCCCTTGCTAAACCCCAACCATATTCTTGGTCATGAATTAATGTGAGATGTGGATTTGGGGATTCCATTGAGAACCCCTCCCAACCATCCAATCAATGAGTGGAAATATCGGTGTATAACACTTTGGTGAAGTCCTACTTCGAGAGAATGAAGCTTTCATAATTCCAAAACCCTTGAATGTTGGAGCTAAGAATTAATGAGAATCGTAGATTTATGGATGCTTTGGATCTTCCCTAGCCATTGGATCTACACCAAGGTCAGTCCAGCATTGACCAATCTGGGAGAAAGGGGGTGGTAAGCGATCAAAACCCCCAAATGCCGAACTCGCGAAGTGACAAGCACCGTAGATCTAAGGATGTTGTGGGACCGTCCCTGACCATTGGACCTAGACAATGGATGATTTTAAGGATGGAAATTTATTTTAAAATGTACAAACCTTGACGAATATTTCTAATCCTTGATATGTCAACTATAAATGTTTGGCGATATTTTTTTTAAATATTCAAATTTCTAAGTATTTTATATAGTTTTTATAAAATTTTGGTGATTTTTAAGGTAACATAACTTTATCCTATAGAATTTGAGAGAATCATTTTTAAAATAGCGAATCTCATTTTTGGAAAAACAATGGAAAATTAGCCCATGAGTGAAATTTAGCCCCTATAATCATCAATAAGGTCCTAGACTATGGTCATCCTAGTGCTAACCACTCTGGTAACATACATGAAGTTACACGATGGATCCCCCGAATGTTGAAGTTATGAAGTAACGGAGGTCGTAAATATATGGATCTATGTGGACGCATATTGACCATGAGATATAAGGGGTGTTGGAATTTCGTCAGTCCGAAGTGATGTGGCATGATGATGTCACCCAGGGTGACATGGACCCATGTTCAACATGCCACATGTCACCTTGATTCATGCTTTTCACAAACCCTACGTGCCCACTAGAATGTGACACGTGTCTCCCATTGATAGGTCCATGTTTCATCTATGTTCTCTATCGCATGTCATTCCCGGTGCGTGGTTGCATGAACTAATGGCTAATGGGACCCCAAGAGTTCGAGAGTTTGGAACTCTGGGAGAATTAGGCTATTAGGACTTATGCTTCAAAAAGGGCCAAAGGTCAGAGCTATGTGGAAAGACCTCGGGAGTTTAGAGTTTTGGGACTCCAAAAGTTTGGGGTGGTGTAGTAAGATAAGTAAAAAGAGTCAAAGGTCATATTCAAGTGGTGTAATTTTGGGGCTTCAGGGCTCCGGAGTATATCTGCATAGAAAGAAAAAGGGGCGTTCAGCGTCGAACGTCGAATTTCGTAAGCTTGTAAGTTAAACAAGGATGAATATTCATCGATGGATTTAATGATGGATGGATTTCCACCATAGAGGTAGGATCTCTAGGGATATCTGGGACTTCGGGGAACCTTGGGATAGTATGAATGAGACTGACCCACATGGGCACCACATGACCTTTGACCAATGATGCTCACATAATTTCAGAAGGGCATAACTTCTAATCTCGAGCTCGTATTTGAGCTCTGATTTGGTGGTTGGAAATCTCTTGACGAGAAAAAGGTGATCGTCATCTCGAGAAGAGGATTCAAGATGATGGAGGAAAGTGAAATTTTGATTCCCCATCCCTTTAAAAGTTACTTAAGGGGTTGGGTGTGTTACATCATTCAATGAATAATGTTTTCTACCAATCAAAAAAATTATCAATTAAAATGAAGAAATCAAATCAAAACACATATAAATTAGAAATCATGTTATTTAAGAGTGTAATCATATAAACTACCCATTGAGTCTGACATGTACATAATCCATTGAGTCTCACCTGCAGAACAAATGAGTACGCATGTTTATATGAATATGTGAATACTTGCCTCTATTTTGAATATTTTATCTATATAATGTTTTATAGTGTATATATTTTACATATATACGACTTTCATATAATTTCATATACACCTTGAGTAGGCCTAATGTTTAAGAACATGTGTTTCCTCTTAAGAGGTGTTACACCCAAAATTGTCACATCTAACTGTCACACCTTGGTTTCACATCCTCGATGCCATGGAAAACATTTTTTCATGTTCCCTGGATATCAAAGAGAAGAAAATCCACTTTCTGAAGGTTGAACACATCATTTTCCCCCTTGTTAATTGTCTTATTTGGAGCATTGACACCCCCCTGCCATGGATTAGGGAGTGTCACCCCTAGGGTGACGCCTCTTGCTAGACCAGGAGGGAGCATCCTTGACGCCTTCTGTCAACCTTGTAGGGAGCATCATTTCTGTTAGGGTTGTTTTAAACAATCCCACCTTATTCTATGGGTCATCTCTAACATACTTAAGGTGGTTATGATTGAGGAATGACTCATGGGCTCGAGTCTCTCCCTTTTGGGTAATAAATCCTAACTTATGGAGAAAATATCTAAACCTTCCCTCGATATTCTAAGTTGGTTAAACCTCCCAAGCCTCTACATAAACAATTCCTCTCAAGGGTGGGGAGATTAGATGAATTTAAGGTCTAAAGCATATTAAACCTCTGGTTCATTTGTCAACATACAATAAGGGACTCGATAGGAGAGGCATTGGAGGAAGATTTCTAAAAATCAAGGTGATTGTAAGTGTTGTCCATTGTTTCTCATGAATATAAGCTTGGAATATTCCCATAATTCTGTCTCATTTAGTTTATATATATGAAAGTTATGCTTGTTTCATTTAGTTAGATTTCCTTTCATCTAACTTTATGAAAGTAGTAGAGGAGGAAGATCATTTTGTTTAAGTGAAAGAAGATCATGTTCGAGCTAAGAATGGATCTAATTTTGGAGCAACAAGGAGCGGTGAGGACAACCTTCGAGAAAGGAGCACTCTGATTCCTTTTTCCTTCTTCTCATTTTCATGTGTGAATAGATAGGAGAAAGGGATGATAGTGTATGTTGGATTATTGAGGGGAGGGGGGTGAATCAGTAATAGATAAATCTAATCCTTTTTCACCATAAAATGAAAGTGTTATATCAATGTAGCATTATCATCCAATAGTTTCAGAGTAAATAAACAATGAACAAATGAGAAATCATACACATACACAATACACCAGTGTTTTATGTGGAAACCCAAAGTAGGAGAAAACCACAGAATGATTTTTCTTATATGTCTTTAAAAATTAAATTCATTGGAAGAACCAACTTCCTTTGTTTTCCAGCTGCAACTGGAAGGAGGCACCAACCCCCTAGTTTCTTAGGCTACAACCTAAGGGAAGCTCCAACTCCCCAATTCTCTAGCTACAACCAGAAGGAGGCTACAACCCCCTATGTTCTCTGTCTCCAATCAGAAGGTGGCTACAACCACCTGTCCTTTCCCCGTCCAACCACCCTGACGTATAAGTAGAATGATAGACATAGATAATTTTAGGGGCGAAATTTTAGGGTTTAAATTTTTGAATGGGTGAATTTTTATTAAAAAAAAATTTAAGAAAATTAAAAAAATCAACCCAAATATCAAAATAAAAAATACAAATGGTACATCATTATCCCCCTATAACATAGTAATAAAACTCGTGAGAAGAGGATTTTCCCTCCGGATTTCATGGGTAAATATCCAATTCACCTCAATTTTTTAAAATCTAGTTTTTTTGTTATGTGAGTCGAAACCTTACCACATTTAGAAATATTTGTAATCAATATATCTATTTTGCTTTCTTGAGGGGTTACTGAAAGAAAAAAAAAAAACATTCTTACTTGAGAGTCAAATACTTGTTCTATCATACTTATGACAATCCTTGGTCTGCATGTCTAAGGAAGAAATGTGTGTTCCATAATTTTTTTTAGAATTAAAATCATTTAGATTTTATTCATCAAAACCCTCCTCATTACATTAAAATTTACTGCAACAGTGAATCTCGAGCTAGTATCATTGAACAATTGCATATCTAATTAACCATAACCATATATCATGGAGTTACTCTATCTAAATTTTTCCTTAATGCAGATCCATATAGTTCTTTAGATCTCCAATAAATGTGTATCATTCTGGAGTGGATTCTTACTAGCTAGGGCTAATCTAGTTCTCACCTAAGAGTAGTGGAAACCTAGTTGTTGTCCAGTTATTCTAGCGCAAATGAAATATCTTTTCTTGAGATGGGATTTAATTTTTCTAGCACAAATGAAATCTCTTGTCTTGAGATGGGATTTAACTGAATGATTATAACACATGTAGGCTCCCAGGCTCCCATCATGTGTGCATGCTTGTTTCACACTTGTATCGTATTAGGTGATTATTAAAGTTGTGATCCAACGCTCAGTTTTATCTGATCGTATTAGGTTAAGTCATTGTCTTTGGTTACAGTTATAAATATTCTATTTATTCTAGTATGTGTTCTCATTTCGATATTCGATTTGACTTTCACTTCATCTCTAATTATTTATTTATATATATATAATTGAAATTACAAATTATTTTTAATTAAAAGACACTAATTTCTATATTGCACTCTTATTACATTATCTATTATTAGCCATAGAACGGAAAAGAATTAAATGAAATTTTAAAATGAGTTAATATTAAATAACTCATTCATTCATTTTGATACAAGTACTCTATAATATTTAATGGACCGTTGTATCTCATATTTGGGAATATTGAGATAAGAATTTATTTTGCATAATATTGAGTTATAATTCTAGTTTAAATTGGACAATGATTGTATTGATGAAAATGTTTATTACTTTGTGCATTTATTTAAATTAATTAAATTATGTAAATTATTGTATAATTATTAATTGTGTTAAAAGTAAGATAAATGTATATTTTTTAAATTTAATATATATATATATATATATATATATATATATACACTTCTTGCCTTAAAGTAAGGTGAATGAATATAATCATACACTTCTTGCCTTAAAATAAGGTGAATATATATATATATATATATATATATATATATATATATATATATATATATATATATATAATACACCCATGGTTATGGATTGTTATCATCAATAAGACAAGTATGCAATTAAGAGTTTCTATTTATATATTAAGGAAATAAGAGATTAAATTGGTAGATATTAGTTGTTAATTTTCCATAGCATAGTTTGAGATATAATTTGAAAGTGAAGAAAGTGTGAGATATAATTTGAATGTGAAGATTGTTTGAGATATAATTTAAATCAAGAAAAGAAAGATTAAATTGGTAGATGTTAGGTGTAAATTTTTTATATTATAGTTTGAGATACAATTTAAATGAAAAGAAGGGAATATTAATTCTAAGTTATAAAATTAGTATTTTTTGTGTAGAGTCTTTTGATAATCGATGAATGAGTAATAAATATTTCGTAATAGAAGAGGTAGAGAAAATATTAATATATCATGAGTTTGGTGGTTATGATCAACACATAAACTGAATCCATAATAGAAGTGGTAGAGAAAATATTAATATATCATGATCTTGGTGGATCAACACATAAAATTTGTGGTGAAATATCATCACTAATAGAGGGATATGCAACAATGTATAGTGAGAACCTTGACAAACATAATCCCTAATGCTTGCAACATATGTAGAGGATGGACAAATTATGTTTCTTTTTCCAAATATGTAAAATGAGTATATTATAGTTTAATAAATACATTTTCCTATTATTATATATGGTTTTAAAATAATATCATCAATATAAACTTCAATTAATAAAATACCATCTTGAGTTACCTTGATGTAGAGGTTGTTTTCTGCACTTCCTTTTCTGAACCCTTCATGTTGTAGATATTTATCCATTCTAGAGTACCATGCTCTAGGTACCAATTGTTCAATGTAGAATCCATCTTCAAGTTCCCCGTTCATAAAAGTTGATTTTACATCCATATATGTCCATACTGTTCAAGACTCTGCTACACAATTGCCTATAATTTTGACTCATATGTCACTGTACTATCATGAAGTACTACTACAACTGATTAATCTATTATATTTTACTTATTCTACCTATGCCAAACAACCTATAATCAAACTCTACCAAACAACCTATAATCAAACTCTACCATAAACAAGTGCACTAACCATGCACCAACATGTACCTCAACCTGTACCATGAACAAGTGCATCAACCATGCACCAAACCTGTACAAATAACTTGTCACAACCTGCCCAAGCAAACTATCACAACAACATGTCTCATCAATATTATCAAAGAAATCAGATCTACTCACCAATATCAATCACCAAGACAACTCTCAAAGATGTGAATCAACCAAGCATAACACAAAAACTCATAATCATCACCAAGATCAATATGTGCTTCTAATAATATACCAATACAAGTATGCTACATCACTCATAAACCATGTGTCAACAATACTACTAACAAGTGCCTCCAACCATGTACCAAGTATGCACCAATCATGTATCAACTACTCATCAACTATGACTCATCAATATGTACCAACATCATCAACTATACACCTCATGTATGTGCCAA
>ML782651.1:276884-297736 GCA_009831015.1 Picea engelmannii
ATCAAACTTTACTTTAGTCTCACATGACTAGTTTTGGATTAGTCAACAACCCTAACTTGCAATAATCATAATTATGTACCTGTAATTAATAAAGATATAAAAATGGTACACAATTTTCTTATGTTTATTTTAGGCAATTCCTCCATATTTCACTACTTAGAACCTCTCAGAAAATGAGTTATATAAAAAATGGTATACCTTATTGAATTCTGGCTTATTCTAAAGAGCGAACTTGTAGAGCATGCCCCACGTGGAATATTTGTTGTATGGATCTGAAATTGTAAAAATAATACTAAGGATTGTACTCTGACTAATACATTTGGTCTTACTAAATTTGGATCTGTTATGAAGAAGTTAGGACGTTTTTACCTGAAACACTTGTTTTAGACTAGTTTCAGGACTAGCCACAAACACTATTTTCCACAGAATGTAACTCAAAAAATATGACCCACGAGATGGAATTTTTATCACAACTACTTGGATATGTTTCCTC
The DNA here is from genome assembly GCA_009831015.1 of Picea engelmannii. Taxonomy (NCBI): domain Eukaryota; kingdom Viridiplantae; phylum Streptophyta; class Pinopsida; order Pinales; family Pinaceae; genus Picea; species Picea engelmannii. The sequence continues at coordinate 277,378 of ML782651.1, forward strand.
AATGTCCTCCCAATTTTACAGTCTGAATCATTCTAGAAAAAACATTATTGCAAAAATGGTGAGATGACTTGTAAATAACATACCTTAGAAAGCATCATCAAAAGAATTTATCCTCCCTTGAATTTTGTCTTTCTTTACATCACCTTCCCTCTGAAATTTGGTTTGGATATCCTTTGGTTACCTCAGTCAGTTGTAGATATTCAATATGCTCAAATGTGATTAAAATGAGAGAGTCTTGCCTCTTATTTATACTTTCATGTAGCTTCCTCAAGGGGTTACCTTTTAACCATCTTAACCCACTTTCCTTATTTTAGGGTTAACCCACTTCTAACCACTTGTCCACTTAGTAATTTCTCCATAAATTTATTATTTAAACAATTTCTTTTGTATCTAATTTGACTTATAGTACACTCATCACTTCACTTTATTATTTACCTTCTAAAATCTCTTAAACCACTTTCCTTATTTTAGGGATAACTCACTTCTAACCACTTGTCCACTTGGTAATTTATCCATTAAATTTATTATTTAAATAATTTCTTTCGTAACCACTTTGACTTATAGTACACTCATCACTTCACTTTATTATTTAAATAATTTCTTCTTTGAAACCACTTTGACTACTTTGACCTTTTGGGGCTTCTATATGACTCATGAGGGTTCTCCAACTTCACATGGCCATAACTCTCTAACCGTGAGGATTTATGTGACGTTCCACATACCACTAGAAATGGCATGGCATGTACTATCCATCCAGAATATTATTACCTTCAAATATATTAAAAATCATACCATTATACATCAAACAAATTGGGGTCCATTACCCAAACCTTTGTGCTACCGGAATTTGCTACTATACTTTCTTCAAGGGTTTACATCAATGATAAACAACCCAAATAATCAACAATCTCCCCATTTGGCATTGACAACAACACTATCATGCAATATTGAAGTCATATCACTCATGCTACCCCTGTGACCATCGCTCGCCTGGAACCATGCCTCTGTGATCATTCTCCAAGAATTTACCTTTGCATCTGATAAATCTCTCCCCCTTTGTCATCAATGGAAAAGGTATCTTTCCATCCAAGGATGCTCCCCCTAAATGAACTGTCATTGGGGTTACTCCCCTTGACTGACCTCTTCCTTAAACTGATCCCCCGACCTGAATTGTTCTCTTTATGGTGATTCCTCGTGTAAATCTAAGACATATAAGATAAGCATTCAAAAACATTCATTGTGGAGTAGAAATTACTCTAAGTCTCTGGCGAAAATACTCAAATGCTTCCCTTGGAAGAAGTTTTGTAAAGATGTCTGCCACTTGTTCTTTTGTGCCCACATATTCAACTCTGATGTTCTTCTTTGCAACTTGTTCCCGTAGAAAGTGATACTTTATTAGAATGTTGTTCGTCTTGGAGTGCATCACCGGGTTCTTTGAGATACTAATGGCACTTGTATTATCACAATAGATTGGAATGGGCTCATCATACTCAACCTATATATCTGTCAAAGTTTTTTTCATACATAGAACCTGAGTACAACATCCTGCTGCTGCAATATACTCTGCTTTGGTTGTATATAAAGATATTGATGAATGTTTCTTGATTAGCCAAGATACTAAAAACTCACCCAAGTAGGACGTTGCTCCACTGGTGCTTTGTCGATCATCAATGCAACATGCCCAATCTGCATCTGTGTAGGCAATAAGTGATAGATCCTTTCCTTTTGGATACCATAATCCAAACTCTTATGTTCCTTTGAGATATGTGACAATCCTCTTCACTACTAATACATGTGATTCCTTTGGTGATGCTTGAAATCGTGCCACTTGTCCAACTTTCTGCATTACATCTGGTCTGGGTGTTGTCACATATAGTAAGCTACCAATCATTGACCTATATTGCCTCTAGTCTGTAGACTTTGAATCGTCATATTTTCTCAACTTGCAACTGGTTTTCATAGGCGTGGTAATTGGTTTGCAATATTCCATTCAAAACCTCTTTATCATTTCTTTGATATACTTAGTTTGAGAAATAAAAATTCCTTGGTTTCTTTGACGTATCTGAAGACCCAAAAATAAGGATAGTTCTCCAAGTAATGACATTTAAAATTCATTCTACATATCCTTTGAAAATTTTTGGCTTAACCTGTCATCAGTACTTCCAAAAATAATATCATCAATATAAAATTCAATTAATAAAATACCATCTTGAGTTACTTGATGTAGAGGTTGTTTTATGCACTTCCTTTTCTGAACCCTTCATGTTGTAGATATTTATCCATTCTAGAGTACCATGCTCTAGGTACCAATTGTTCAATGTAGAATCCATCTTCAAGTTCCCTGTTCATAAAAGTTGATTTTACATCCATATATGTCCATACTGTTGAAGACACTGCTACACAATTGTCCATAATTTTGACTCATATGTCACTGTACTATCATGAAGTACTACTACAACTGATTAATCTATTATATTGTACTTATTCTACCTATACCAAACAACCTATAATCAAACTCTACCAAACAACCTATAATCAAACCCTACCATAAACAAGTGCACTAACCATGCACCAACATGTACCTCAACCTGTACCATGAACAAGTGCATCAACCATGCACCAAACCTGTACAAATAACTTGTCACAACCTGCCCAAACAAACTATCACAACAACATGTCTCATCAATATTATCAAAGAAATCAGATCTACTCACCAATATCAATCACCAAGACAACTCTCAAAGATGTGAATCAACCAAGCATAACACAACTCATAATCATCACCAAGATCAATATGTGCTTCTAATAATATACCAATACAAGTATGCTACATCACTCATAAACCATGTGTCAACAATATTACTAACAAGTGCCTCCAACCATGTACCAAGTATGCACCAATCATGTATCAACTACTCATCAACTATGACTCATCAATATGTACCAACATCATCAACTATACACCTCATGTATGTGCCAACTCATCAACTACATGTCTCAACCATGTACTCAACATGTACCTCAACCAAAATCCCTCATCAATTTCATCATCCAAATCTGATTTGTAACTCTGTAATAGACCTGGTGTATATGATCACATACTTGCAAACCTTCATTAACTTTAACAACAAGAGACTAGCATTTTCATCAAACTTTACTTTAGTCTCACATGACTAGTTTTGGATTAGTCAACAACCCTAACTTGCAATAATCATAACTATGTACTTATAATGAATAAAGATCTAAAAATGGTACACAATGTTCTTCAGTGTCTTTTATGCAATTCTTCCATATTTCACTACTTGGAACCTCTCATAAAAGGATTTATAGCAAAAATGACATACCTTATTCAATTATGGCTTATTCTAGAGAGCGAACTTGTAGAGCATTCCCCACATAGAATATTTGTTGTATGGATCTGAAAATTGTATACAGAATACTAAAGATTGTACTCTAACTAATACATTTGGTCTTACTGAATTTGGATATGTTTTGAAGAAGTTATGACATTTGTACCCGAAACACATGCTTTAGACTAGTTTCAAGACTAGCCACACGCCCTATTTTCCACGGAGTGTAACTCCAAAAATACAACGACCCACAAGATGAAATTTTTATCACAACTACTTGGATATGTTTCGATAAAAATCATTATTGCGAGAAAGGTGAGATGACTTGTAAATAACATACCTTAGAAATCATCATCAAAATAATTTATCCTCCCTTGAATTTCGGCCTTCTTTACTTCACCTTCCCGCTGAAATTCGGCTCAGATATCCTTTGGTTACCTCAGTCACTTGTAGATATTCAATATGCTCAAGTGTGATTAAAATAAGAGAGTCTTGCCTCTTATTTATACTTTCATGTAGTTTCCTCAAGGGGTTACCTTTTAACCATGTTAACCCACTTTCCTTATTTTAGGGTTAACCCACTTCTAACCACTTGTCCACTTAGTAATTTCTCCATTAACTTTATTATTTAAATAATTTCTTTTGTATCCACTTTGACTTATAGTACACTCATCATGTCACTTTATTATTTACCTTCTAAAATCTCTTAAACCACTTCCCTTATTTTAGGGATAACCCACTTCTAACCATGTGTCCACATAGTAATTTCTCCATTAACTTTATTATTTAAATAGTTTATTTTCTATCCACTTTGACTTATAGCACAATCATCACTTCACTTTATTATTTAAATATTTCAACCACTTTGACTAATTTGACCTTTTGGGGCTTCTAGATGACTCATGAGGGTTCTCCAACTTAACATGGCCATAACTCTCTAACCGTGAGGAGTTATGTGACATTCCACATACCATCGAAAATGGCATGACATGTACTATCCATCCAGAATAGTATTACCTTCAAATATATTAAAAATCATACCATTATACATCAAGCAAACTTTGTTCCATTACCCAAACCTTTGTGCTACTGGAATTCGCTACCAGAATTTCTTCAAGGGTTGACATCAATGACAACCAACCCAAATAATCAACAGTGTCCACTTGCTCTATTATGTCTTAGCCAAAGAAAGCCTGGCTAAGGGGAGCTTAACCTATCCGCAGGGTAATATTTCTCACAACAAGAGGTCACAAGTTCAAATACAAAGGGGGGTAGGGTATGTATACCTCTGTAGACTTTAGCAGTCAAATTGTTGCACAGAGGGGGTCCATTTTCCCACAAGGGATAGGATCTGATACATCAATTTGATGTCTAGTTTAGCCATGTCATCATCGTTTTCATCATCATAATCATCTCTTGTTGTGTCTTGTACAACACCTTTGTTAATATTCCAATATCTACTATACTCACAATTAAAATAGTAGAATTGCAAGTTTGGTGTTCATCGAAATAATAATATGGTTGTGAAGTGTTATATATGTATTATATATGTTTTAATATATAAAACATATATAATATATGCACTTAAACTTGAGTTGGGACTATGCTAAATATTTTATGCTTAAAATTGAGTCATCAACATAGATTGATTTTGATTTTAAACTTATAAATTTATTATATTGTATTGTTAGGAATTCTCATTTATTGTATAAATTTTATAAGTTCTTTAAATATGAATGGAATTAATGGCAAGTTTGTGATTTATATTTGTATGTACTTTAGTCTTTTGATGAAAAGTGTGAGGGAACTCCTTGATATGTAATCCCTTGAAAGATCCATTATCATTCCCCTTTTGTTACAAAAAGTTAGATTCAAAAACTTTCAGTGGAATCCACTTGCTTTCATATACTTACACCTTTGATATTCTTCACACATTTGCAACCAAAGCTTGCATTTCCATTTTCACTTGATGTATCCTTTTCTCGCATTCATTTGTATATAGAAGTTTCACGTTTTTATTGATGGGTTAAATTGCTTCAAGTGAAATTTTTCCTTGTACTCCCCCTATATTATGGATTTCATATGAAAGAATTATATACTCATTTAAAAAAAACACTAGTGAAACAAATTTGTAAAACAATTTTATTTTCATGTCATTACTTAATCTCATCGCCAAGTTTTTCATTACCAAAATTCTATGAAATCTTTGAGGAGCCTTAAAGGTTGGCTTATGGTTTCAAATCATTAGACTCATGCCATGATCTAGAAAAGACAAGGTTGAAGAATGAATTTTCAAGAACAATGGCACTCTTTTTTCTCTCCCTCATGAAGTGAGGGACAAAGATGAAGAAGCAAACTTTCCTGCAACCAAATGTCTTATTCTTCTCTCTGTAATCTTGACTATTACTCATGAGTATATGTAAAATCTTGATGAAAAATAAAGAAATGAAATACCCAATGGATGGATTAGAAATATGTAGTCTTTATATTATTTTTTTCATTAAAGTCTCATAAGAATCTTGACAAGGCCCTCAAAAGTGTCTAATTCAATTGATTACTATTGATTACTAGCATTGAATTTTTTTATGTAATGCAAAAAATTTATAAGTTCTTTTTAATTACAAGGTCCTCATGTGATGAAAATTGAATTAGTGGAATGGTTAAATCTCTCATTTAGTGAAGAGACTTTTAAAATCATGAGGATGTGAAAAGAATTGAAGGATCTATTGTCTTTGATATATGTTATAAAGAGCTTGAAGATCATTGTCATGGGCTCTCATCTACTCAAATTTCATGTAGTTTTGCATCACTCTACATTGTTGCATATGTTGAGAATAGTTAAGTTCCTCATGGAAAAAAAAAATGTATTTTTTGTGCAAATCATCCATGAACATTAGATGAGTTTTTCTTATGTTATTGTGTAAATTTTTAACCAGGAAAGAGAGTTTCTTCAAATTAGGGAAAATTTGAGGTAAAAAATGGGTCTAAAAAAAAATAAAAATGTACTATCAAAACCAAAAATACAAGAACTAATCACATTTTAGAGGATGACATCATTCCTAGTGGTTGAGTTGGCATTTCTTGAACTAAAGATGCTTATTTGTCACACTCTAAATTGTGGATGACAACCCATAGTTAATCTTAATAGTGTTGCAAGTAAAGTACTCATAATGAGAAAAATATTCATTAATTACTTTTGAGTATAATATAAATATATTCATAACGTGAAGTACTTTTCAATATATAAAAAGTAAAGTATTGTTGTAATCTAAGGGATTACACAAGGGATGTTACTGACAAGCACATACACACAATATACAAAGAGTAAGATATAATAATATACACACATGAATCCATAGAAGGAGAAAGAGGAGAAGAGTAGTGGTAGACCCAACAATATGTATCATTTTATTATACATATCAGACACCACTATTCTCTATTGTTACAATCATTATCACATCTATTTGTACTCTTTTTTCATCATAAGGTAGTTACAATTGATATAACTACTCTGGTTGGTTAATTGAATCAACTTTCCTAGTCAACTTCCTTCCGTAGTCGACAAACAATCTCCCTTTATCGACTGCTTGGCCCAATTCACTTGGTCGACTAGGCCCTCCAACACCTCCCCCGCCATCAAATACTTCTCCATCTTTAAGAAGAGAGAGATTTGGAAAATTACAACAATTTATTAAATGCCAAAAAATTTACAAAATAGTATGTTCATGTCAGTTCTACTTTAGTGTTGAGTGGTGGTGGTGCTTGAGTAGTTGATGGAGGTGTTTCTTGAGTGCTTGTTGATAGTGTTTCTTTAGTTCTTTATGGGGTTGCTGTATCAAATGTTGTTGTTGGAAATGGTTCTATTGGATTTGATCATGCTTGTTCTTTAGGGGACACTTGTGGTGGTGGTTCAAGTTGGTTGATTGATGCCTCATCGAGACATGATTTAGCTTCACATTCGTCTCTTATCCTTATAGACCAATCCAACTCTTATTCAATTTTTGATAGTATAGGTTCCCTTGTTTCTTCAATAGGTTAGTTGATAGTTTTGTTAGGATTGAAAAATGAAATATTGGTCTAGGAGGGGAAGTAACAAGTCACGACCATTCAAGCACGTGGGGAGATATAGGTTTCTTGGTGAAAAGTTGATGAATATGAGGTTCCACTCATTGTAGTTGATTCTAAAAATATTTCCATTCTTCGAATACTCTTTCTTCTCTTAGAATCAGTGGTTTTATTTGCACCAAATACTTGCGTTTTTTTTAAGTGAAGTATTATGTACTTCTTCCAATTCTGGGTTGTAATTTTATTGCATTCTTTTAACTTCCTTGAGGGTTTATACGATGTGTTTTGATGCAATACCAACTTCCACTTGGGTATTATTTTCATCTTGAAACCAATTATGTTCTTGAGCTAGTAAGTCTACTTCGATTTGTTTTTCCTGTTGAATTTTTTTGGTTAAAGAATCACAGGAGTGTGAATTAGACATGGTGTTTTTTCTATCGATGAGGTCTTCAATAAGGGCTTGCTATAATTTTAGCTAAATACATGTGTTGCAAAAATACATGGTCCATTTTTTAGGACTACATTCATTGAGGAATCATGTGCACTCATGCCTTCCAAGTTTCCCTTTGTTTCCTCAAATTTTTCATGCTCCTTTTTCAAAATTGTGCCTATTTGATCGACCTTAAGCCTTTTGTTTTCTTGTTCCAGTTGTTGGTGTCGGTCAGCCAAGTGGTGAACTGAATGTTTCATGCAGACTATTTTATTGGGGGTTAGTTCTTCAGTAGTGATATTCAACTTTTTTCTAGAATGAGTCCCTACATTCTTACCAGATACTTTGCTCTTTATCCTTTTTGATGAAAAGTGATTATATTCCTTTTAAGAATGCTTTGCACCTCACCATGCTTTTCTTACTAACCTCATGATATAATTTCATCATTTCAATGTCAAAGATGTTTTTAGGGTAAGACAATACCGTAGGAGAACTACTAGGGTCTGCTTCTAGTCAAAAGGATATAAATATTTTAGGTCCCTTCTATTTCATATATCCTTCCTTTTGATGCCCTTTCCGTTTGTGAGAGTGGTTCACTGATGGTGGAGTCCTTGTTGAAGGTGGAGGAACTATGTATTTAAATTTTCTAGGTTTTTTTGGGATGGTGCATTTCCTAATAAGTTTGTAGACCCTGGCTTCTCTTCCCTTGGTTGGTTGGTTTCTTATCGCTCTATTTTCCCCTGAGTCTATTGTTGGCTCCTCTATTTTTGTTTCTTTGTTTTATTTTGTTTCAGTTTAATTAGTTGACCAAGATAGTTGGTGAGGTTTGGTTGAATGTTTTGGAACAATTGACTATTGTGGTGCAATCAACTATTGTGGGGTGGTTGATTATTAATGATTGGTCGAATGTTGTTGGGAGGATGACTACCGTGGGACAACCAATTGTTGTGGGGAAATTGACTGTTGAGGCACATTAAACTGTTCCTGGTTTTCTTGTACAACAAGGTTTAGTATTAATGGTGATTACTCATTTATTATATCAATAGTGGATTGTTGCAATTGAGGAGGCTTGATCTTGATCCTACTGGATTCACCTTTTTTTCTTTTTCTTCCTTGGTTATTGATTTATATTCCTAGGCTTCTTGATCCACTTACTATTGCATGTTTTCCATATGAATATACATTTATCACTTTATCATGATGTTATTCTTTACGACCTTTATTAAAAATTATTTTTCTTTCTCTAACTCTTCAACATATTGTGGTTCGACACTCAATTCCATCACTTGTTGTTCATGGGATTTCCGTGTGACTTAATTTTTTTATTTAGATGAGGATCCTCAAAGTCAAATTCTCTGACAATTTGGGATATGAATTGTAATTCATCCCTGGTTGAGGCACTAGGTGGTTAAGCTGGTGTTTTTGTCTGTTGCAATAGCTTTGTTCCAGACGACTTCTTCTTACAATATTTGGATGTCAACTCGTCACTTAGTACAGAGGGAATAATATAATAAACAACTTATTTTTATTCTTCAATTACTCCATATTTCAAAGGTAATATGATCTCAGTGTTGTGAGAAGTAGAAAGAGGTGAGAGTAGAGTGACAATGTTGGAAAATTGTTGGATTTCCTCAAAAATGTCTTTAGCAGTCAGTTGGTATGAAATATCTTTTGGTTCCTCCATTATTCCATGCACATATGAGACTTTTGTATATTATATTCCTAATTGTATGTGGGTCGTCGGTGGAAGTGACCTTTTTATGTTCTATGTTGCAAAGTTTAGGTGAAATCCTGAAACCTTCACAGAGAACTTAGATAGAAAAATTCACACAAAGCTTGCAAAATAAATAGAGAGAGAGAGAGAGAAGCAAGAATGAAGAAAATAATGAATGAATTGTATTAAATTGAATGGTATAGTGAATAATACATTTAATATGTATCTACATGTCTATGTGAATTTTTCATAGTTGGTTGCATGTCTAAGTGAATTCACCATAGTAGTGATCTAGAGAGATCTAGAAACTCACTGACATAAAATAGAGTTATCTGCCACCTTATTTTCTACATTGTCCTAGTTAAATATCCATGCAAGAATCAATTAAGTGATTCACACATGTGGAGGTGAGAGAAATGCATGCGTGCTCAAGATATTCACCCTCATGGATACATGCATGTGATATGCGCTCTCCTAGTGAGAAAACTGAGGTGAACTTGCAACTGTTGGTGTTAAAACCGAGGTTTCCATGCATGAGTTTCCTCCACTAGTCTAACTAAATTAAAACTAAAGAGGATAGGTACCCCTATTTTTTAGGAGACTCCCTATTTTTAGGAAAATTCCCTATTTTGTAGGTAATATTCTCAGGAGGGAATATTCTCATCTACTTCAACATTAGACTAGCAAACTTAGGAAAACGAATTACTAGGTGAGTGTGTAATATCTCCAACATATGTGAGTCTCCATCGGTGTGAAACATTCTTTAATGTTATGACCCATTCCTAAAACATGTACTGAGGTGTCATCCCATCAATCTACCCTATCTAATATGATGTGAAGCATTGAAAGTTGAACATTGTTAGGGTTGTTGTTCTTGTGAATGAAGTCTCACCAACTAGGAAGACTTAGCTTATTGAAATCCATATTGAAATCCATTTTGTTTGACTATCTAACCAATTTCTTCCATCATGTTCAATTTTACATTTTAATCTTGACTAGAATATGTGATGCATAAAGAGACTATGATACAGACCTATTTAATATGTTGGTTGGCTACATGGTTGTTACACACCTAAATTTTGCACCACCAAATGTTGCACTTAAGTGTCATAAGTGTCGTATGCACCTTACTAAGTGTTGCATGCACTTTATCAAGTGTCGTATGCACCTTACTAAGTTTTTCATGCACTTTATCAAGTGTCGTATGCACCTTACTAAGTTTTTTATGCACTTTATTAAGTGTCACAACTTTCACACCATGGAAGAACATTTTTCATAATCCCTAGTCATTATGGAGGAGAAAAAAAGATTGTGAGAATGTCGAAACAATGTCTTTTACCTTGAGATCTTGACCATTTTTTAAGGTCAACGCTCCCTTTCCCATATATAGGGAGCATTGAACTCTTGTCAACACTTCCCTACCCATGTATAGGGAGCTTTGTCAATGCCATGTGCTCAGTGTTGGGGGAGCGTTGAAGTGGTTAGAGGGATTTATGGGTATCCCACCTTATTCTAAGGGATAGTTTCGAGAAGATGAGGCCAAGGATTCAAGTCATATCTCATGGCTCCATATTAGGTAAACTCAATATCCAAGAGATTAGAAAAGTCCCAATTTATGGAGCTAAATCCTCAACCATTTCCCAAAATACTTCATCATGGTTAAGCCTCCAACTCTTATATAATGAGGAAATTCCAAGGTGAAAGGGGAAGGGAACTTGAGAATATCATACCTCTGATATTGTGACATTCAAGAGGGGAAGGTAGTTCAAATAATATTATCTATCATCTGGTAATGCGCGAAGGGGATGGAAAAAGGAGAACTTGGAGGAATTGTTGCAACATCACCATTCAGGTTGTAAATATTTAATTTCTTTCCATTTTTAATATACAATTTGTCCTATTTCTCTTAATGTCTACACTGTTCATTTCATGAATGTTTATCTTTGTCTTGCTTAAGTACAACATAGATAAATATACTTGCATCTAATGATATATAGTATCAGAAGAGGATTGTTTCATCTCTTGCAGGAGGGATACTTCCATACTAGAAGCTTGGAGATCAAGTTCAATAGTTTGAGTAACGAGGACAAATTACATGAAAGAGGTAAACCATCTACCTTTTTCTCTTTATCTCTCTCTTCTGATTTCATTAATGAACATATAAATTAGTCTTGAGTGGAAGTTAGTTTCCATTTTCTTCCTTCTATCTTAGATTAAAGGAAACCAGATCCAAGGGGGGTTTCACCTGTCCACAGGGGGGACTTTACCACAACAAAAAAATGGCGACCATACTGGGGAAGAAATTTGATGTTTTCCTCGGTTTCTATCTCTTGAATTTTGTTGCTTTCTTGACATTTCTGGTTATTTTCTTGTTATTTGAACTCTTACTTTTCCCTCATCTTCATTGGGAAGTGTACAAAGTCAATAGACTGATCTTTGTTGAATCTGGGAAAAATTGTGTTCTTTTTTAACCACTTTTGGGCTTCAACACTCCCCTATAGTGGCCCGTAGATCATTGAAAACCCTAATCAATGCTCCATAGTAGTGTTTTAGGAATCGTTGGTCTATGTTCAATGCCCTATCTAACTCATTATAGGAGCATTGATCTCCTTCCTAGATTAGTTTTAAGCTCATTTTGCCTCTTTCTTCCTAGATTCTTGATTCAAATATTTACCTTGGAGTCTTTCATGATTGGTTATGACTTTTTTTTATTGAAAGAATTTTTTTTATCACTCTTTTTGCCTCTTTTTAATTTGCAAATCCTTCAAAATTATGGAATGAGCATCCCTCCCTTGGGCTAACCTGATCCTTTTGTCAAAATTTGTCTTACTAGTAGTTTGATCCTCATCACAAAGGTTCTCAAACTTTTGTTATCTTGATTTCAAGACTTTATATGTGTTTCACTTGATTGATTTTGATGTATTCTTCACTGATTTTGGATTGCAAGGGTTTCTTTGAGTATTATTTTTGAGCTTCTTATTGTCTTCTTTGGAAATATTTTGACCCTTTCAATATTAGAATCTTTATAGCCTTTTTGCAACTTGGAATTCATCTTTTATTCTTTCTAGCCATTTTTTGAGGTTTTCAAAAATTGATTTTCCTTCTCTTTTTATATATTTGGGTTCTTGTTTGAACTTGTGTTGGAAGAATTCCTTCAGTTGCATTTTTTGAGTTCTTGTTAACATTTTGAGTGCACATTTTTTTTGGATATTGTTTTCTTCATGTTCCTTTGTATTAGCATTGAATTCTTTCATTTTAATTGAAAGTAAGGAAGCATATAGGACTTGCATTTGATTTCATTTCATTTCATTTAGAATCAAACAAAAAGAAAAATATTGCATTCTAGTTAGTGGGTGGAGCATGTTTAAGCTTGCATTTTAAAGAAAAATAAATTGCATTGTCTTGTTATGCAATGGGAGTGGGTCATGAAATGTGCTCTGATACGATGTTTGAAAACATAGGTATTCCAATAGAGGATGGAAACCTTCAGTAACCACTCACAAAACCATATCAAAGATCAACACAATGATGTTTTTACATGGTAAAACCCCTATGGGGAAACATACATGACCCCAACCAACATGGCCACTTGGAGTACTTTATTAATGCAAAATAAACTATAATAGAGAGATTTACAATATAGTTTCTCACGGTCTATCATCGAAAAAAGACCCTCCATGCTATTTAAATAGATATCATGGACCAATCTAGTGTTAAACCATTCATCAATGTAGTTTTTAAGATCGAGGTGAATATGAGTCATTGAATCACTCTATGTCTGGAACATATCATGACCATCATATTACCTAACTTCAAATGCATACAAAAGAAACACACTTTTACCTAATGACACATTATACCAAGTTTATCTTAACTAACTCCTAAGTGTACAAATATCCTAACACTAGGATTTGATGGAAGAATTGAAAATTCCATCACCATGAAGTTCATTTTTGTGAAGGAAAAAGACACATTGAAGTTGGCTTTCTCATCGGGAGAAGGAGCAATGGTTTTAAATGAAGGTGGCATCCCACTACCTCCTCAACGTTCTTTTGGTAGATTGAAGGAGAGAAGCAATAAGGAGAGTTCACAAACTAATCCTACACTTGCACTCAAAGAAAGAAAAAACCAATCAATGAGAAAAAGAAGAATACAAAGGCCAGGAGGTCTATGTTAAATAAGACATTTATTTTTTTTCATTACTGTAAGAAGAGAGACCATACCGTAGACAATATTTGGTATGTGATGACATTCTCACATTATGGAAGGAAAGGAAATATTGAGTAATCTTGTTGGGAGAATAAAGCCACATGTTAGAGGACAAATTGATTCCAGAGGAGGAAAAAAAAAAAAGGCTTCTCCAATCTAGCAGTGTACACAAAGGCACATAGAGAGGAGGATTATGTGAATAAGTCCTTGTAGAAGAAACAAGAAATTTCACTGCAATTTGAGTGGTCACTAGGAATCCAAGTGTTGGTGACTTCATCCGGAGCTTCAACTAAAAAAATGAACAACTAGAAGGGTGTGGAGAGTGAAGATTGAAGAACATGGAGAGTTTCTTGCATCTCTAGTCCAAGTGAAAAAAAATTTCCAAGGAGAGATAGTATCACATGAGAGAAGAAAAACAAACAAGAAGGACAATAGGTTGATGTTGAGAGCAGCGGCAACCTCACTCTTGTTTCAGGTATTTCATTTGAAGAACCCCATATTGGATTTGTGTTGGAGATTGGTGCACAGATGATCCAAGAGGACATCGGTGGTCACCCACCTATTCCACTGGCTCAACATATAATTTCCATTTTGGTATTTTTTCTACATTTTTTCAGGTCCCAAACTTTTGGGGTCGTTTTGAGGCCCTAAACGACATTTTTTGACGTGGCACCACCTAATATATTGATATTACCATGTATTGGGTCATTCCAAGTATGTACTCCTTGGATAGAACTTTTCAGTGTGGTATCAAACACCCCAAATGGAGATCATAAGAAAAATTCACACCCTAGGAAAGTTGACGTATCAACTACCCCCATCGGGGCCCACAAACCTTTTGGTGTTTCATCTTTCAGGGTTAGGGTATTGGATGTTTAGGGTTCTTTCATTTATTCTTTATGTTAAAAAGGGCTTGGAAGCCTCATTGTAATCATCTTCTTATGAATGCATGTAGCCATCACATCGCTTCTCAAAGATAAGATACCACCATTCTAGCAAGTTCATTTCACTTTGTATTTTCTTTTACATTCTTCATATTTCAGTCTTTAATAGAAATAGAGTATTGTTGTATCTATGTGTTTCATTTTGTTCCCTCATAAATCTGGAGAAATGATATCAAAGAGGTCTTCTCTTTATCGGTTTCTTGGTGCATGTCCCCAACGAGGTCAGGGTATCAAGCATTGGGACATGAACTAGTCGAAACTTTGGAAGACCATCCTCACTGACCCCGATGGTTTCCCATGGTAGAGGAATAGAGAGACGAAGGAGTAGAAGATGTTATTAAGTTGTTTCTCGCGGAATTCCTAGCCAAATAGAGGAACGATACGATGGATTAGTTTTCCCAAATAATTCGGTGGTTTCCAGAAAAAACAAAGGAATCTTCGTCAAGCAACCACTTTGTAGGTGTCGCCCCCTTCAAGGTACAAGTTAATTTTGATATTCCATGTTTTAAGTTCATATGTATATGGATTCTTTGGAAAAAAAATTAAATCTAAAAGAAGGTTATTTCTTTGTCCACAATTTTTCCAATAGGGAAAAGATCGCATTTTCATTCCTTAAGGCAGTCTACCATGTCAAACATTGGTGGGAGACTTACTGTGAGGAAAAATCAACAAAGGAGTTTGGAAAATTTGGGGTCGAGCCCACTTGGGACTCTTTTATGGATGCCATCAAGGAACAACATTACCCTATTGGAAACTATGACGACTGGTATCATATACTCTAAGAAGAATTTGGTTCTAAAAATACTATGGGGCCCTACATAGGTACATCCAAACAGAAATGGAATTTTTGTACATCTCATCACTAGGAGTCGCTTATCGATATGTTGTCAAAATCAAGAAAAAATTTAAGTAGATGAATAAGCAGGAGTTTGTATCTGTGAACACATCACAAAAAAAGTCGGGAAAAGGAATCCCTAGAACACGAAACAAAGGAAAAAGAAAGGATGTAAAACTGCAAGACAACAAGTCTAAGCCAAAAACAAAGAAGGGTAAATGGAAGACGAAGAAAGACATTTGGAAGTGGTGTGAATTCTATAAAATCCCTTGGCACAACACTGATGAATGTTTCTCAAAGCAATCATTGGTGGTCGAGTTGAAGCCTCAGAGTCAAAGCTTGTTAGGGACCTAACCTCCCTATCCCCTAAAATAGATAGAATAATATATTTTACATTTTGTAAAGGCTGACATTAGTTAATAAGGCCTATTTAATAAATGTGAACAAGTCAATGTAAGAAGAGATAATAGAATTTTTCGCTTCTAGAAATATCTTCCTCTAGAATACTCTTTAGAAAATAAAATTAGTATAAATAAGGGTAGGAGGCATGAGAAATATTGTCTTGAGAATTATTTTAATAGAGATGTGCTCTGTTGGTGCTTTCCCCCTCAAAGAGGTAAGTGAACATTGCTTTATTTGAATAAAGGTATTATTTCTGGTATCATTTTTCTCAATATTTTGTTGTTCCATTGATATCTGTCGAATATTCTTTTTTCTTCATATTATATTACATATGGTACCTTAAAAGTGATATCAAAGCACTTTCCTTGGTAGGAATTGTGTGTAAAAAAAATTTCCAAGGTAGAGACGTGTATTGTCAACATCTTTAAAGCTTAGAGATCTATTGTTCAGCGAGTAAAACCGCATTGGGGAAAACTACATGCATGTGATATAGACAGTTTCATGGGGCTACCTAGAAACCAAATTTTCTCCCATGTTGGAAGCCTCTGTAGCCCCTGTTGGTACCCCTTGAGTAGTACTACATCAGAAAGAATTTGTATACGACTATCACTCCCACGTACCAACAGGTATATCAGGAGTCCCCTATGTCTTAGAAACCATCCCTAGATCAATCGATTTGTCGCCTAACTACTATAGTGCCACTAATAAAATCACTTGGGAAGATACCCTCTAGTACCTAGGTAATCAGGTAGTACAGATAAGGGTACAATTGAGCCTCCTTAGTTGGTTCCCTAAGATATTGGACCAAGTACTATTGTTCTACCCCGCACGTATATCATAGGTCTATAACATAGGGAAAACCCTTATCCATAGGCACCCTGCAAACCCTAACCTAGGGGAAATATACCATACAAGGAATAGAAAGGATATTTTGGTCACTCAACCTTGCCTCTTGCATCCTGGTTGCGAAATTACTACACATTTGTTTCTGTTAAGAATTTGGGAATTTCAACACTGCAATATTATTTAGGTCAGAGTATAACTCTATGGGAGTAATAAAAAAAATGTATGGTTCCTACTTGCACTCTTATTTGAGACCTATCTCATTAGATTCCCCTTTTCTCCCTGATTTATATGATCCCTATCATTTTTAATGTTTTTTTACCCCATGGACCCATACCATTCCAAACACCCTTATTTCCCATTTATCCCATAGGTTTACTCTCATTTCCTTTATTGTAGTGGTATATATCACTTATCTTATTTTTTGTCCATGGACCCACTCATCCCCTCATGGATCTCACCCGCCAGGAAGAAACCAATCAGAAACTAAACACCGACCTTACTTCCCTTCAATCCAAAGTAAATAATGACATTCCTTCCATTCATGCCAAATTCGACTACATCTAGGATCAACTAGGTAGCCGAATTGATGAAGTCACTTCCACTCTCAAACAATTCATGAAAAAATTCCATGGTCCTTCCTCCTTAGACCCACCTCTCTATATTGAAGGTGTTGACTCCAACCAGCCTCTACGTGCCAAATTGCTACCTCATGAACCCTGTCTTCCCAGAGTTGAGGTGAACAAACTTGATGGCTTGGATCCAACAACCTGGGCCACTCAGATGAAATATTATTTCTCCCTTCATGACATTATTGATGAGTTTACCAAGATTCATTATGGAATTCTCTATTTGGATCTGGAAAAATGGAAATGGTGGAAATGGCATCGAAATGCATGCCAAGGGTATGTTTCTTGGTGACAGTTTGTTGCAGAGTTGTATGAATGCTTTGACATGGACACCCACCATTTAGGATGTCTAACCAAGTTAAAACAATCTAGAACAATGGAATATTTTATTACTTCCTTTGAGCACTTGGCTTTCCAAATGGAGGTCATGACAGATGCTTTCTTCAGGGAATGCTTCATCAATGGCCTTAAGTATGAAATATGAGCCCAGGTCATCATGGCGCTCCCCTAGAATTGGTTGGAAGCAACTAAACATGCCAATGAGGCACAACGGGTCATCTTGGCCCAGAGAAGAAAAAAAAAATTTGTTCCTCGCCCTCAACCCACTGCCCCTTCCCCTCAAGCCACTCCTCTCAAGGTCCAAAAATTAACATGGGAGAAAATGGATAAATTCCAGCTCAAGGGTCTTTGATATAATTGTGATGATAAATACTTTCCAGGGAACAAGCATAAAGAACATAAACTTTTTATGGCCATTTCAAAGGATGTTTCTAATGAATATGTTTAGGTTTCACCTAAAGCAGCGCTACCCCAAACAAATGATATTACATTTCCCTATGATCCTCACAAAGTTGAACCATTGATTTCGTTGAATTCTCTCACTAGTTATTCTTCTCCCCAAACCCTTAAATTGTTTGGTTAGATTAAGCACGAGAAATCCATCACCCTAGTTGACAGTGGAAGCACTCATAATTTCATTCATTAACTCCTTCCCAAGAAATAAATTTCTATATTCGTGCTATCAACAATTTTCAAATCATGATTTCCAATGGAGGTTCCATGAAATTTAGGGGGCGTTGTGAAAATGTCGATATAACCTGGTCGATATAACCTAAAATATCACATGTTTTCTATTGACATGGGTGGGTGTGATGTTATTCTTGGTGTTGAATGGTTATTCACTCTTGGCACCATAACCATGGATTTTAAGGATTTAACCATGCAATTTCAACAGGAAGGACAATAGTTTAAATTCCAAGGCATTACAGTAGGTTCTACAGAGATCATCAGTTCCCACCACATGGAAAAGTTACTCAAAAAATGTCATTATGGAATCATTTCCCAACTCTATTCCATTCAAGCAGTTGATACACCCTCGATACACCCTAATCTTCAAGCTATCCTTTCCCACCATCACACTATTTTCGAAACTCCCCAGGGCCTTCCCCCCTCCCATGGTGACCATGACCATTCCATTCCTTTAATACTGGGAAATATTCCTCCCAATGTTTTCCCTTACTTCCATCCCTTTTCTCAAAAAAATGAAATTGAGAAAATTGTCCATGAATTGTTACAAGTGGGTGTTATTTGTCCTAGTACCAACCCTTATTCTTCCCATGTTGTCATGGTCCTCAAGAAGGAAGGCACTTGGTGAATGTGTCCTAATTTTCATTCCCTCAACAAACTTACCATCAAGGACGAATTCCCCATTCCCTTCATATATGAGCTTCTAGATGAAATCAGTGGGGCTCAATACTTTACCAAACTTGACCTCCATTCTCGCTACCACCATATACATATGAAAGAGGAGGAGATCCCCAAGACTGCATTTCAGGTAACCCACTCTGATACCAATTGTTGATACTAAGAGGGGGGTGAATCGGTATCAAGTACAATTTAAAACCTTTTTCAACTTATACTTAAACCATTCAACTATATCCAATGAGCAATGAACAATAGTATAAGAGTTACACCAATACACCATAATACACCATGCACAATATATGAGAAATAATCAATAGTTATTGTTCAAGGGAAGTAATGACTTCCAAAGGTAGCTACAGCTTCCAAATGTAAAGGGAGGGATAAACCTCCAATAGGAAGATACAATCCTCCAATATCAAGAGAGATTTGAACTCTCCATCCTTTCCCCTTCCTTCCACCCAAGAAATATGAGAGATAATAAAACTTTACATTAAATCATCACCATCAACCAATCATCACATAGAACCTGATAAGGCTTCCTGAGACTTCTTCAATTTCTGCAATTATTCAATTCTTGGAGTACTCTAATCCTATAGATAATATCACTCATTGTATTCTCTCCTTGAATCCTCCCCAAAAAGAGGTTATAGAAAGAATGGTAGACTTTATTCAATTCTGGTCTATTTAGGAGAGTGAACTTGCACAGAATGCCCCGTGCTCAATAATTAACATCCGATTCTGAAACTTGCACACAAAACACTACAGTACATACTATTTCCAATGAAATTTGTTCCACTTCATTTGGATTCTCTATGAATAAGTTATGACTTTTTGACCCAGAACACCTTTTTATTGACTAGCTTCATGACTGGTCACAAACCCTATCTTCCACAGAGTGTATCTCCATAATTATAGTGAATCAAGAGATGTACTTTTTACCAGAGGTACCTTGATATTTCTTCTCAATACCATATCGATTTCACCATATGAATCGTTCTAGAAAAAAAGTTATAGAAAAAATAGTAAGATGACCTGAAAATAACATACCTTAGAAGACATCACCAAAAGACTTCATCCTCCCTTGAAATATGGCCTTCTTTACTTCTTATTTCCTCTGAAATTCGACTTGTATCAAATGAATGTATAATGATGTTTATTTATACCATTTATGTCACTTCCTTTTAACATTAGGGCCGACCTGACACTTTCTTATTTTGTAATTCTTTTCTTTAA
>ML782651.1:309230-332777 GCA_009831015.1 Picea engelmannii
AGCAATAAAACTATTTTCTAAGCTATGAAAGCAAGAAACTATCTTTAACCTATGACAATTCAAATATAATGTTGGTGGTTGTGTGAAGACAAAAACAATATTAAATACACTGCATGTTCATTTATTAACCATCAACAACATAAAGAGATCATCATTATACTTCTATTCTACATAAGCAAAACTCATACTTAAAATCATTCATTAACTAAGAACTACAATTACAATCTAATTCTAGGCAAGAAATTACATAACATAAACTAAACTAGCTCTATCTTAACAATTCAAAATGTAATAAGGAAAATGTTTAAAACAGAAATCAAAGCATGACAAAGTAAACTAATGAATAAATTAATCAACAACTAATTAAGAAAAATCTAATTAACAATTGAATAGGCAATAAAAATTGAAACTAACCCTATCCATCCACTGAAGCCTTGGTTAAAGAAAACATAAACTAAAACTATGTTCTACTATATTTTAATTCTGATTTTAAAGCAAATTTCAAAAGCAAAAATGTAATCTAATATATACTTGCACACGGGGTTAGTAGATGAATTTGCAAATTCGTCTCTAATCTATGAGATCAATGCAGTCTAACACACTGTCATTCTAACCTGCAAAAGGGAATCAAAACAATTTAAACTACAACAACAAACTAATTAATAAACTGATAATGCATGTACAGGAAATAAAGAGACAAATAAATCATAAAATGCATGAACAACACACAGAGAGTTACCAGACTGCTGGTGGGCCCCCCAGCAAGTCGTGGTCACTCTCAAAAAAAAAACCATCAACTCAGCAAGTCGAATTCACCATAAAACCCCAAAAACACAGTTTTGGCAATGTAAGAACTCAAAACAGAGAAAAAACGAATTTGTCTCTAATACATTGGCTCTTCTACTTGGTTAACAATCTTTTGATCATCCTAGTGGTATTTATAATGTTTACATGCCAAGTGGTCGACCACAAGAGGTTCAAACCACTTCTAAAATTGGTAAATTTCATTAATGGTGCCCTAACTGCCGAAACAGAGCGAGCCAATAATCGCCCTCTTTGAACAACTGAAACTTAGTTGTCTGGAGCTTAATAGCTGGAGGGGACAATTATGAACAAAACCAACGTGCCCAATTTTCCCATCATTGGCCGCCAATACCATAACCGTCAAGTCACCCTACATTTTTGTGTAGGAAGTGGTGCTGGACGGAGTGTCGGATCAAGTGTCGGAACGAGTACTGGAAGGAGTGTCAGATCAAGTGCTGGAACTAGAAACGTAGTGCATTTTTTCCCTGTAACACCAAAAAAACGTGAATTAGCTCTTGAAAATCATAAAACATGATGAATTATACTTGATACAATCATTAAACATGAATTATACGTACCTTGTGTCGATCATACAATTTTATCATGAAATTCTTCAAAAAACTCCTTTAAAATATGAAAAACACATATGTACATGCGGCAAAAGTGTATAATAATAGTCATAAAAGTGATCATATCTCGACCCAATAGTGTACATGTCGATCCAACCAAGATTCAATTATTTTTTGACTGGCCATCCCCAACAACACTCACTGAGCTTCAAAGCTTCTTAGGTGTTGCCAACTTCTATCGCAGATTTGTATTGGGATTCTCCCATATTGCATGGGCTCTCAACCAAGTGACCCAAGGGTGGTTGAAAAGTCAAATTTTTGTGGGGAAGATCCCAAAAGAAATATTTTGATGATATGAAACATCGCTTATGCTCATCCCTAGTGCTCACCTTTCCTGATCTACAACAACCATTTGAAATTGAGAGAGATGCTTATGATTATGTTGTTGGTGTCATTCTCACTCAACATGGTTATCTAGTGGCCTATCATAGTGAGACACTCTCATATTTCATCCATAAGTACCACACCTATGACAAAGAAATTTGTTACATCATACAAACCTGTCGCCAATGGAAGCATTACATTCTAGAGAAGGAGACAGTAATCCATACGGATCATGGGTATCTACAGTTCATGCAAACACAAGGAAAATTGTAGAATGACCTCCATCAAAAGTGGTCAACATACTTGCAACAATTTCACCTCAACATTAGGTATAAGAAATGGAGCACCAATCATGTCGTTGATTACCTCATTTGACTTTCATTTGTAACATTAACCACAGTCCTCAACTCTTGTGGGCATAAAACCTTCGGGTGGTCCCAACTCTATGAGAACGGTCCTAAATTCGCAAGAACCTACCAGATGTTGGGAATAGGCAAAGTCATTTTCAACTTCCATCTTTAGGATGTAATGTTATTCCATTTGGGTCATCTCTTCATCCCTTCAAGCAAGTGTGCGAAGCTGATTTTGGAATCCCACTATAGTTGGGTGGCAGGATAATTTGGTGTGGACAAGACATTGTAGAACTAAAGAAGTATTTCTATTGGACGAAGCTTCGACAAGATGCTAGTAAGTATATCAAATCCTACACTACCTGTTCTATTTCCAATACAACCATTAAAAAGAAAGGACTGTACACCCCTCTTCCTACTCGTGACGAGCCCTGGGAATCCTTCTTGATGAACTACATGTTATGTCTCCCTTCCACCAAGCATGGAAATAATTATGTATTCATGGTTGTTGATCAATTCTCTAAGATGGCCATTCTAGCATCCTACAAGAAGAGTGTCACAACTGAGGCCACCACCAAGATCTTCTTTGAGTGTGTATGGGTACACTCTAAACTACCACAACCATCATATTGTATTGGGAAAACAGACTATTGAGCACATTCTAGTCGAGCCTCTAGTCATTGTTGGACACCAAGCTCACCAAATCCACTGCCTTGCACCCTCATACAGATGAACAGACACAAGTCGTCAATAGGATGATCATGATTATCTTGTGCATGTACAACTCCAAGCATCCACACACATGCTATGAGAGCCTTCCTTATGTCCAACACAACTACAACATAACACTCCATAGCTCAAGCAACCACAACCCTTTTCAAGTGGGCCTAGGTCTTCAACCATTGGGCCCCATTGATGTACCATTTCCCCTTGCATCCACATAGGAAGAATATTCTCATACTCAATCTAAGGCCGACAAGACCACCAAATTCATTGAATAGATTTATCAAATATTCCAATAGGTCCATGATATTTTTCAGAAATCCAATTCTAGGTACAAGCAGCGCCATGATCAGTATATGGTTCCCCACAAGTTTCAGGTAGGCGACAAGGTTTGGTTGCATTTGTATAAATAATTCCTTATAGAACCCCACCAGAAGCTGCAATGACTTCCCTATGGACCTTACACAATCAACAAGGTTATGGGAGACAATTATTTTAAGTTAAGTATTCCCCCCTTCCTTGGATTACACCCAATATTCAATGTGGACCTCCTTTGGCCATATTTTCCACCACTATTGGACACATCAGAGGTGGAAAAGTAGCTTACACCTATAGATCTCAAACCTGAATGCAAGGAATAGGAAACCATTGATCAGATCATGGACACATAGGTTAAGGCTACTCGCCAACAGAATATCCAACTCTATCAGGTTGTCAAAGTAGGGAAACTACTGCAACAAGGAAAGTGGCTCACCAAGTCTCAAGTTCAGCAGAAGTCTCCCCATTCGATGGGGGAACTCAACGCAATAGAGACCCTTGATTCCTAAGGGGGAAGGAATGATACAGGTGGACATCAGAGGTCACCCACCTATTCCACTGGATCAACATACAGTTTCCATTTTGGAATTTTTTCTACATTGTTTCGGCTCCCAAACTTCTGGGGTCGTTTTGAGGACCTAAACGACATTTTTTTGACGTGCCAATGTCCATTAGAAACTTGTTTTCATGTGTTGGTCCATTCAAAATTTTTACTCATCGGATATACCTTTCCAACGAGGTATCAAGCGCCTCAAACAGAGATCATATGCAAAATTTACGCCTTAGGGAAGTTGACGTGTCAACTATCCCCATCAAGGGCCACAAACCTTTTGGTGTTTCATCTTCCAAGGTTAGGGTTTTGTATGTTT
Organism: Picea engelmannii; assembly: GCA_009831015.1. NCBI lineage: Eukaryota > Viridiplantae > Streptophyta > Pinopsida > Pinales > Pinaceae > Picea > Picea engelmannii. The sequence goes on from ML782651.1 coordinate 313,248, forward strand.
GGGGTTTTCTCATTTATTATTTGTGTTCAAAAGTTCTCATGAGCTTCATTGTAATCATCTTCTTAAGAATGCACGTAACCATCACTTCTCTTCTCATAGATAAGCTACCACCATTCTAGCGAATTCATTTCATTATGTATTTTCTTGTATAGTCTCTGCATATTTCAGTCTTTAATAGAAATTGAGTATTGTTGTATTTTTGTGTTTATGTCTTATTTTTGTGTTTCATTTCGTTCCCTCATAAATCCATATCAATGGAGGTCAATTAACTTGGGGGTGTTTGGAGAACTCTGGAAGTGCTTGTAAGCATGTGCAAACACTTGAGTGTTGTTTCCAAGCTGAGAAGAAATCGATCCTAGCTAAAGAGGAATGCAACCACACTTCCCGTGAGGGGTTGTTGCATGATGGAAACATGTTGGGATCACACTGAACAAGAAGACTGACATTTGACTTGGCTTCATGATTATCAAGATGGATTGTCTCCAAGGTAGAGAGGGAGATGGGAATGAGTGTTGAGTCCAGAGTTCGGATCTATAAATTGTGAAGCTCATAGTCAATGAGAATACTTCTATGATGAAGGAACAAGAGAGTCAAAACTAGATCTAGAGCCATAGCCAGGGACCAGAGCTAGTATCCAGAGCCAAAGACAGAGTTAGAGCTATTGCTAGGAGCCAAAGTTAGAACCATGTTCCAGAGAAGCAAACAAAAGTACACTGATCCATATTGGTTTCTTTGAACTTTTGGAGACCAAAACTCCTCTCAATGGAGGGGTGCGATCCAAAAAGGATCTATATCGAAAAATGGGTGTAAGACTCAATACTTGCAATAATGACTAGGAAATTAATGAAGGTCAATAAATTTTGTAAAGAAATGTAAATTTGAAAGTCTAATAAGATAAAAATGAGAATGTGAGAGGAAAATAGAGACTAAAATATAATTTTTAAAAATTAAATAGGAGAGAAGGTTGAGGAATGGGAAATGAAGGGCCAGGGTTGTTCCCTTCCCCCTATCCCCCAACTATCCTTATTTCTTCCCTCACTCTCATTTGCAATGGGTACTTTGGCTGAGGGAGAAAGAGGCATAGTAATTCATGAATGTAGTGTATCCATAGATTGTCATAATGAAAATATTGATCCCCATTCTAAGTTGGTTTTTCCCATTTGGGTTTCTAGTGCAAAACTTTTGAGTTCATTGGTGACTAGTTGTGTTTGATTTAAATATATTGAGCATTAGTTTGTTATTCACTTCATTTATGAGATGAAATATGGATTCCCATGTGTTTTTAATTTCTTCCTATCATTGGGTTTTAATGTAAATGAAGAACCATGACCACTCTCGAATGTCCATCGTCAATTTCCCATCAAATTCAAAGATCGATGACTATTGAAATTTGTTTTTCATATGAGTTTACATTTTCTGGGAATCTAAATTAATTGATAAGGAATTTTTATCTACAGGGACTATAATGCTCTCTCCTTGGGATGTTGAATTGTTTGTTGATTGATTAACTTCACTCACCAGTCAAATTATCTCCCTCTAGTTGACTTTAATACCATTGGGTTAAATTCTCTAGTGTTGGGGAATCCAAATTAATTGACAGCTTGAATTTAAATTCGTTGGGAGAATTCCTTACACCCAAGATGTTTTTCATTAACACAGGACATCTACCTTTGTGCCTAGGATAGTTTACATCACCCCAGGGGTGTTTTATTTTTTGCATGGTCAAATGCACATTCTCTTGGGTTGATTGGACATCCTCCAAGTCAAATTTCTTGGGTGAGTCGATCTTTTTACCTTTGTGGTCGACTTGGTTTCCTTTCTAGTCGATTTTAATTTCTAGTCGACTTTCGTTATAGTCATGGTTGATTTTAATTTTCCTATTTGAATTAATTATTTTACCGGTCAACTCACCCTCCTAGTTGACTCATTCCCCAACTAATTCCACTTTCGACGGGTTGGATTTACTCATCCTAGTCAAATTGCTTTTGTTTGGATGAGCTAGCCTACTAATGGGCATTTCTAGATGTTGTGGGGCATATTTAGAAGTGGTTGAGTGAAATTATACTTGCTTGGGAATTTTTTAGATGTGGTTGGGTGGATTCCCAATTTTCGTGGTGTATTTATATGTTTTCAAGCATGTTTAGATTATTTTGGGAAAATTTAAATGATGTTGGGTGTTTTTGGAAGTTTTTGGGATTTTTTCCCTCGTTGTTGGCCACCCAATTCTCCTTCAAACTTTTCTCTTCGCCAATGGTTACCCAATTCTCCCTCTGATCATTTATCTCCACTTCTTGTCAATAGAATCTTATGTTGAGTAATTTCCTTCACTGATGGTCGATTCATTCTGCAAGGTTGTTTTTTCCCTTCTTTGTTTGGCCAACTTCACTTGCTCATTAACTAGAATTTCAATGTGGTCGATCAAGATGTCTCTTGGTCAATTCATATAGCTTGATGAACATGGTCCTAGTAATGGATGTATGAACATAAATACAAGCCACTAGATAGTAGGCTATTCAGAGTAGAGACCCAAGGTTGGTTGGCTCTTTGAGAACAAAGGAATTTCACTTTCATCAACATCTAGTTTCTTACGTGTAGGCAGTATGAAAACAGAGGGGTTTGTAGTCGGTTGTTTCCATTGGTTTCACAAAGAATACCTTGTACCCATTAGAGGGGCAGAGGCTACAACGAAAAACAAGGATCTCACATTGCATCAAAATCTAGTCACTAGCTTCGGAAATTTCCAAAGAATTTTTCTTTATTGACTAGGTTGTTATTATGTCACCAACTGGTTGTAGTATGCGGGTTACATGCAAGAAAAGGATTTGCAGCAAGGGAGAGAAGAGATATTTTATAGAAACACAGAGGAACATAGGCCTAGTGTCTTTTGTGAAAACAAATATATATATGTAAGACTAAGATAGAGAACATATTTTAAATTCTACGAAGGTATCTGTGTTGGTGAAGTGAGTAGAATATTAGTCTCGCATTTACGGATCATCGGGGTTCAATAGTATCCCCATCTCTTGACATCTATTCAATTTCATTCATAGGTCATAAATATGGTTATCCATGCACCCAAATGATGTCCAATCATCCCACTGAACCTCTAGTGACTTGTGAATGAATTCCTTGAAAATTTCCACTATTGTACATGACAAGTGAGTAGAGGCATTCACTGAATTAAATGACATGTGTTTATAAGAATAGGATCCCCATTTGGTTGAAAACGTAGATAAGGGTTTGTCTTCTCCCCAATCAAAACTTGATTATAAACTAAATAAATATCCAAGATGGAGTAGATCTCCTTTCTACGATGTCTTCCAAACTATCTCTAATAAAAGGAGTTGGGAGGGATCTTTCATTGTTACCTAATTGAGCTTACATAAGTCAATATATATGCATGAAGTATTAACTACTACTTGTGAATCATGAACTAGATTGAGGGTTACTCTCCCACAAAAATACCCAATGCTGCATGTGAAAGGAATTATCAATATTCTCCTTAGTTGTGAGAAGGTATAGTTGTTGGTTATGTATGTGGTTGAAGAGATATGGAGTAGAGATATGTATGATTAAGAGCTTGTGGGTACTAAAATAATGGCGTGAGATTTTTTATAGCTTTAATAATAGAAAGGAATTTCTCATTTATTGAAAGTTGAGCGATCAAGTCAAGTGATACGTTGTCATATCAAATTTAATAAGTGCTCCGTGTTATTTAGTTCACATCTTACAATTGTCAACTTGAGGAGTCATTGATTCTTCAAGGAAAATGAATGAATAATTTTAACAGTGTGGAGAAATAACTATTGGTGGTTGTTAATCTGAAGTAATAATTGCTAATCTGTAGTAATCAGAAGAGGAATCTATTGCATTTCTTGGCAAGCTTGGAAGTATTCGTGATTCAATTTTCAATTGCACAAGGGATCATTGAGAGGTTGGAGGTGTAAATATGCAATCCAATGATGAAGAAAGAGAAATCTTCCAGATCGAGTGTTGTGTATGTCATTTGTAATGGGAGACATATTGTTGTTATCGCAGTTGCAAAATCTGTGGTGATGAAATAAAATGGTCCAATCAAGTATATCACCAAAAGCTTCATGACTTGTGAAGGAATTGGTGCCAAGTCATTTATCTCAGAGATAACAAGATGGTAACTGCCGAGGGAAATGTAAGATATATAAATGAGAGAACTGAAATCATGGATACAGGACCTACTCTACCAAATTTTGAATTCTTCGTGCCCATTTTTTATGTTGAGACCACATGCTAATAATGTTGTTGCAAGTATAAATTTCAAGTTATAAAAGCATGCCCATAAATCAGTCTCTTTAAAGGAGTAACGTGAAACATGACAACTGGAGCACAACATTTAAAAAAGGGAATGAAGAATATGACAAGTGTAGATGAAATAATATGACAATATAAAGAAGAATATTGATGAAGATAGAAGAGAATGCAAACTTCATGATAGAAGAAGATGATAGAGGAAAGTACAAGCGGATGCAAGAAGAGGATGAAAACTTCATGAACAAAAGAAGATGCAAGAAGAAGATGGAATCTTGGGTATGAACAAAAGCAAGATGCAAAAGAAAAAAACAAGGACAATGAAGAAATTTTGAAGTAGAGAAAGAAAAAATAATGAAGCAATGAAAGAGAAGTGTAGAAAAAGAGAGACAAAGACACAAAGAAAAAGTGAAAGAAGAAAGAAATATGATGAAAATGTAGGAAAGAAGAAGCAAGGTATGCATAAAATATAGTACTATGTGTTCAAAACTTGAGATTCAAAAGCATGGAGTATATGCAAAATAACATCCCTAAGAAGAAGTGATCTTTCTTAATAATGTTTTTTTATGATGAAAAGAAATTGGTCTTGGTCCAATGTTTGTATAAGGATTAGATTAACATGGAAAAAAAATTGAATTGTATGTACCTGAGTCAAATGTTGATGTAAGCCTTGATGATGCAAGTGTACCCCATAATTTGAATGTTGAATGGTTAGTGGTTGTAACATCCCCACTATAATAATTTTAATTAATGCATAATGTAGATATGAATATGGTTATGGCCAAGTGATATAATATATGAATCATGTATTTATGATTTTTAATAAATATAATGTGATACTAGTTGTTGGGGAATATGGACAGAGATGGGGGTTGATTTATCCACAAGAGATGGAAATGTATAGGGGTGTCTAAGAGAGGTCCAAGGAGGAAATTAATTGTGGGTATTAATCCAAACACATATTTCTAAATTTTCTTATCATTGGAGATAAATTCTATTTTATGGTTGAGTGTATGAGAGCCCAATCATTGAATACCTATCAGGGGGTGGGTGTAGGGTCACTTCCATAGCTATTGGAAGAGTTATCCCCAACTATTAGGGATAAATAAGGAGATGATGTCTTGAGGCACTCAGGTTGCAGACATGGAGTACCAAGAGACAGCTTGACCAGCAGTGTCCACTTGCATAGATAGAGACCCACTTCACCACCATAGTTCTAGGTTCGTCATTAGGGTATCCACCACATCAGCTAGCTTCTAGAAGACATTGGGTCTTTCTCCATGAGGTACAATCCAGGTATCATGGTGAGTGTCATTTCAATATTTGAGGCATTTGATTTTGTTGCATCTATAATTGCTTTTGATTATGTAATGTTTGCTTCAACATTATGCTCTTTGCCCTGTTTCACTTTGGTGGTTGACATTACGCCCTAGTAAGTGGGTCAACCTTAGGGATAGGTGTGATACTGATAGGTCCTCTGGACAAGTCATTTTTTTGTTCTGACCATATTCCATACTTCACCCCCTTGTCTCCTTACCTTTGGTGATTTTTGGGTGTATTGTCCCAAGAAGGGAATATCCCTCATTTCATGGGAATATGGGGTTGAAGGCCAAGAGGCTTGTAGCTGGAAAAAGATAAAAGACAAATATGGAACTTCTAGATGCTCTCTCAAAGATCCTGAGGACAACGAAATGTCTCTCGTAAGAAAATAATGGGACCCATGAAAAAAAATTAATACAAAATGTCAACCAAGGTAGAGCATGTGTGGGAATTATTTTTCATGCTTAGGTAGAAGCTCCACACATGACTTCAACTTGGGGAATCATAATGTGACCAAGGTAGAGCATGTGTGGGAATTATTTTTCATGCTTAGGTAGAAGCCCCACACATGACTTCAACTTGGGGAATCATAATGTGACCAAGGTAGAGTCAAGGTGGGCACTATTTTTCATGATTAAGTAGAATCCCCACCTTGGCTTTTACTTGGAAACATCTTAAAAAGACAAAAGACAATAAATGGGCTTGGAAAAAGGTTGCATCAAACACGAAGGTGCAACACACCCTCTATAAAGGAACCCATAAATGATATATTGCAGTCCCTTGTATGTCATGAACCCCATGCTCAAGAGTATTTCCCCCATCCATGTAACTTTCTCCACATGTCTTAGAGAGGGGTCAACTAGGGAAACACTCCTAAACTTGAGGTATGATTCACCCAATAGGTTGCTTATCAACCCTCCCATTCTTAAACTTGGAAAATAGTATAGGGTATTTGAGCATTATTTATTTTTATGAGGAGGTTTGGATGTGCATGCTTAGATGGATCTTTTATTGATTTGATTTACTTATCATGATTCATTTGACTTGATATCCTTGTATGGTGCATTCATTGTATTTTCAGGACCTAGTTGGTGGACAGATTTGGAAGAACAAGCTTGGCTTGGGCTTCCTTGGGGCTTGAATCCCACAGGTTGGATACCATGTCCCACACACTAGACGAAGATGTTAGCCTTTGGAGGCATGAGGAGATACTATGGAAGACATAACCCATCCCTCAATCATCCCAACGATTTTCCCTTGGGGCTAAAATGTCACTTTTGAGGAGGTTGACATCACCCTAGGGCTAGAGTTGTGGTGGTGTTGTTGTTGTTGTTGTTTGACACTTGGCACGTTTTGATGGAAAAGGTTTTGACTTGGAGGAGAAAGGCCCAGCACATGAGATGAAGGCCCTAGAATGCCCAACGAGTTCCCCTTTCCACTACAATGACCTGCAAAAGTTCTAAAATGTCATCCTAGAAGAAGGATGATGTCACATTAGGGTTTCTATTATGCATTTTCAAAGAGAAAATTGAATTTTATAATGTAAAGGGGAAAATTAAGGGTTGTTTCCCACTTACTTTTTGGTTTACCCTAAATTAAGTGGACAAACACTCGTAGTAGGATTTGTTTAAATAGAGATCATTTCATTTCATTTTCATCACATAACTCTCCCTCTTATGAGAGGACACTTGGCTAAAATTTGTGCTCCCCCTTGGAAAAATTCACTCTCTCTCTCTTTGTGATATGGTTTATATCTTGTCTAATGAAGTGAAGTGGTGTGCTATTATTGGAGGCTCTTTCTCTTTGCTTTGGTGATGAAAATTTCTTGGTAACTAGGGTTTTGTCTTGGCATTTCTTGGAATTGGTAAGGAAAATATGAACTTTGATAGTTTTATTTCTTGTTCCATGCTTGTTATTGGATAGATCCTTGGAGGAGTATAACTATTTACAACCTACACCAATTTTTATCATTGTCATTTGTTGAAAAGTCTATTGCAAAGGTTGATAGGAGGAGTAAAAGGGTTTACACCCTCCTAGATTTTACCTTGTTAGGGTTTCTATCTCAAGGGAGTAAAAGGGATTACAACCATTGAGATTTAGTAGTCCTAACCTAATACAATAAGACTCCACAACCCTTTTGGCAGGGCACTAATCTTTTATTGCATTTGAGAAACAAATTGTTTTCATTGGTAAACATGACTTTGAGAGATAATAGATTTGTTCAAGTTGGATTATTTTCTATATGTTATAAGCATCATTGTGCCCTAATGGCATCCTATTTTAGCCAAAAAAAAATTTGTTGTAACTAAATCAAAGCTATATACATTAGCGTTGTAGCAAATCATTCTCTTTTCAATTCATAACTCACATTTCAACCATCAGAAGTTGCTAATAATTTACCCCTACAATCTACTAGTCCCAACGCATTTTTGGGTGGATTACTTGTGATTTTTGGTGGCTGATTTTTATTCTGTAACAACTTGTTTGCTAAAGACATAAGGATGAAATTATATATCTGCAGTACATTTTTCTTGCAACCTTGTTTCATTGCTAAAGTCTTGTGCTTTTATACTAAAGTTAAACTAGTGTTTAGCTATCTTACCTCTTGCATCATTTATTAGACTTTTAGCATTTGTTTAGCAACTCTAACAACTATTTACTTGTTGATATATATATATATATATATATATATATATATATATATATATATATATATATATATATATATATTGACATCTACAATTAGGTACAACAATCTTAACTTGTTGATCTACTTGTTTTCAGGCTTGTATACTTGTCTTTCTTTATGTCTCAAGAAGGTACAAATGTCTTCTACAGGTACTCCAAGACTTGGAAACTATAAACCACCTTTGAAGATCATTTTCAAGCCACTCTCCACTTATAAACTTCACCTATAGGGGAACCTCTTCATAAGTGCCACTTTCCATATCACATCCACCCTAGGGTCACCCGGAACTTCCCATTGTGTCAGATTATTCCTTCACAAAAGAGAGGGAGGGTTTATCTGAGGTGATAGTGTGTAAAATATCCCACAGTTATTGCCATCTTATGGATTGGGTTGGGATTTACCCAACCTATAGTTTTTGCAATAAAAATTTGGTGTCGTTGTCGGGGACGATTTTGAATCCTCTTTTGTTCTCTAATGACACTTTGGAAAGATACCATCCCAAATCCTTTACCCCTAGCTTGCCTCGTGAGTCCACTTGAAGGAAGTTCCCCTTCAACCTTTTATGATCTCTTCTTGAAGCTCATTTGGCGACTCCACTTGTGGAAAGATCCCTTTCCCTTCCCTCCATTTTTTATGAACATTAAGTTCATCTGGCAACTCCATTGAAGCGACATCCCCGATAATGGAACCATGGCATCATAGGATTTACCATGGTCCTTCCACAAGGTATACCCTTCTCTCAATGTTCAAAATATCCCTGGATGTCCAAACCTTTTCCCTGTAGAGTGGAGGGAAAATTTCCCCAAATTCTATGGTGACCCAACTCTAGCAATCACCCATGTTGTGAACTATATGAGGTATGTTTCAAGTATAAATGTAATGCATGAGGATGTACTAATGAAAATTTGTGTATCTTTTTTGGACTCGAGTGAAAGGAAGTGTCTTGTAGACTCATGTGATATGAAAAGTATTTGGTCTTATACAAATCTTGTTAAATAATTTCTCAGGTATTGGGGGCCAGCGACATAGGATTTGAAGACTACCCTCCAAGATCTCAAAGATTCCCTTTACTAAGAAGGTTTTATGGTGGATGAAGAGACAACATTTTAAGAGTGTTAAGTTAAATAAGAATATCACCCACCACCTATAGAAGAAATGCTTGAAGAACATATCCATGAAGAAAGGTGTCAAGAAGATCTCGATGATGAAGACCTTGATGAGACATCGGTGTCCATTTTCTCACTTAATGAAGGTGAAGTTATCCATCCTTTCCTTCCTCCTGCACGTGAATATAAAAAATAATTGTATTCAATGATATAGATGATCGCGTGGAGGACCCTTCTGACGTGGTTGATCAACACATTGATTATTTCATACATATTGGTAGGTGTAGATGGGATGTGGTTTATTTCACTTTTGATAAATATCCCATTTACGAAGTTCAAGGTAGTTTTAAAAAAAAAGGGTTTGATTTGTCATCTTCAGAGGATTGGTATCCATGCATATATGATTTATATACTTCGCATCCTAGTAATGATATGATCATAGATTTGTTCCAAGATGATTCATCACAACATACTCATGAATATTTCCAACCACCTTCATGCTCACATCTTGATGGATACCAAGCCATGGCCATCCTAGATAATTCAAAATCTCACCCGACAAAGCGAAAGAATTATCATCTTGAATCATTTTACAATGATTTGTGAATGAAGAAGAAACTTCTTTATTTCTCCAGACATGAGATGGTCTTTTACCTCTTTTCTTCTTCTCTAAGGAACCATCGATATTTCTTGGGATCTCTCATGTCTCCTCAGTCTTCAGGAGGCATCGATCATGCTAATGGGGATCAATATGATACATCCTCTATATATGGTATCCCTCTTCAAATATGGATTGATTGACCTTGTGGCTATCCTTTCGAGAAATATTCCGGGGATGATCATGATTGTGGGCATTACTCTTTTCAACAATATTTCCTCCCTCCCACTCATATTCATTGGTTTCATTTTATGATTGATTATATGTCTATTTATTCTCATGATTATGTGCTCAAATTATCATTGTTGTATTGCATGATTAAGCACAAGGGGACATACCTTGATGAAATGGTGAACAAATGGTTGCACTGGTTATATGGCTTCATCTAACATCACCTATCACTTGATATTTAGGGACCCAGGTAAGTAGGTAGGTAATCTTGATTTATTTCATTTTCATATTGATTTCTCATGGTAGTTTAGTTGCATTGCATTTTTCATTTTTCTCTACTTGCATATTGATTTCATCATATTAAATGTTTAGTTTAGAAATTTTTGAAAATATGCAAAATTTTCTTTCTAGATTAGTTTTTAGTTTTGGTTTTGATATATGTGGAAAAAGGATGAGTGATCCATCCTCCACTTAATGAGTTTTTTGTTTCAGTGTGTGTAGGCATAGGTCCACTAGGAGATGTTGTGGTTCTCAAGCACTCTACGACGAGTGCATGTCCCCAAGTAGGAGCCATATGTTATCCCAAACTCATAGTAATAACTAAGGAGATGATGTCTTGAGGACCTCAAGTTACAGACATGGATAACCGAGAGATATCTTGACCACCATTGTCCACTTGCACAGATAGAGACCCACTTCATCACCACAGTCCAAGTTCATCATGAGGGTATTCACCACATCAGTTGGCATCCAGAAAACATTGGTTCTTTCTCCATGAGGTACAAGCCAGGTATCATGGTGAGTGTCATTTCAATATTTGAGGCATTTGTGTTTGTTGCATATATAACTGCTTTTTTTTATGTAATTCTTGATTGGACTTTATGCTATTTTCCATGTTTCACCTTGGTGGTTGAAATTTCACCCTAGTAAGTGGGTCACCCTTAGGGATATGTGTGCTATTGGTAGGTCCTCTTGATGATTCATCGCTCCATTCTCGACCATACTTGTCACTCCCCATACTTCATCCCCCCATATCCTTACCTTTTTGTATTTTCAAGTGTACTGACCTAAGAAGGGATTGTCCCTCATTTCATGGGAAGAAGGGGCTGAAGGCCTAGAGGCTTGTAGCTAGAAAAACATAAAATCCAAATATGAACCTTCTATATGCATTCACATGGATCCCGAGGACAATTAAATGTCTATCATAAGAAAATAATGGGACTGGTAAAAATTAATTAATACAAAATGTCAGCCAAGGTAAAGCATGTGTGGGAATTGTTTTTCATGCTTAGGTAGAATCCTTATACATGAATTAAACTTGAGGAAGCATGATGTGACCAAGGTAGAGTCAAGGTGGGCAAAATTTTTCATGCTTAGGTAGAAGCCCCACCTTGGCTTCAATATGGAAATATCCTGAAAATACAAAAGGCAATAAATGGGCTTGGAAAAAGGTTGCATTGAAAATGAAGGTGCAACACATCCTCTACAAAGGAACCCATAAATGATATACTACAATCCATTATATGTCACTTTTTCCAAATGTCTTAGAGAGGGTTCAACTTGAGAAGCACTCCTAAACGTGAGGTACGATTCACCCAATAGGTCACTTGTCAACCCTCCCATTCCTAAACTTGGAAAATTGCATAGCGTCTTTGAGCACTTGTTTGTTTTGATGAGGTGGTTTGGATGCACATGCTTATATGGATATTTTGTTGATTTGATTTACTTGTCATGATGCATTTGAATTGAGATCCTTGGAGGGCGCATTCATTGTCTTTTCAGGACCTAGTTGGTGGATAAATTTGGAAGAACAAGCCTAGCTTGGGCTTCCTTGGGGCTTGAATCCCACAGGTTGGATACCATGGATCGCACAATGGATGATGATTATATCCTTTGAACGCCTAAGGAGATACCATGGAATACATAACCCAACCCTTAGCCAGCCCAACGATTTTCCCTTGAGGCTAAAATGTCACTTTTGAGGAAGTTCATGTCACCCTAGGGATAAGGTTATGGTGGTGGTGGTGTTACTTCTTGACACTGGGAGGTTTTGACTTAGAGGAGAAAGTCCCAGCGCATGAGAGGTAGGCCCTAAAAGGCCCAACAAATTCCCCTTTCCACTCCAACGACTTGAAAATGTGCAAAAACGTCACCCTAGAAGAGGGATGATGTCACATTAGGGTTTATATTGTGCATTTTTAAGGATAAAATTGAATTTTATAATGTCAAGGGGAAAAGTAAGGGTTTTTACCCCCCCCCTTACTTTGTGGTTTACCCTAAATTAAGTGTACAAACACTTTTAGTAGGATCTGTATAAATAGAGATCCTTTCATTTCATTTTCATCACATAACTCTCCCTCTTATGATAGGATACTTGGCTGAAATTTGTGCCCCCCTTGGACAAATTCACTCTCTATTTTTGATATGCTTTATATCTTGTCTAATGAAGTGAAGTGGTGAACTATTCTTGGAGGCTCTTTCTCTTTTCTTTGGTGACGAAAATTGTTTGGTAACTAGGGTTTTGTCTTGGCACTTCTTGGAATTGGTAAGGAAAATTTACACTTTGTTAGTTTTATTTCTTGTTCCATTCTTGTTATTGGATATATCCTTTGAGGAGTAATAAGGATTTACAACCTCCACCAATTTTCATCATTATTGTTTGTTGAAAAGGTTATTGCAAAGGTTTCTAGGAGGAGGAAAAGTTTTTACACCCTCCTAGACTTTACCTTGTTAGGGTTTCTATCTCAAGGGAGTAAAAGGGATTAAAACCCTTGAGATTTAGTAGTCATAACCTAATACAAGAAGACTCTAAAACCCTTTTGGCAAGGCACTAATCTTTTATTACATTGGAGAAATAAATTGTTTGCATTGGTAAACATGATTTTGAGAGATACTGGATTTGTTCAAGTTGGATTATTTTCTATATGTTATAAGCATCCTCATTCCCTAAGGGCATCCTCTTTTAGCCATGCAATTTTATGTTGTAACTAAATCAAATCTATAGTCATTAGGGTTGCAGTAAATTATTCTCTTTTCAATTCATAACTCATATTTCAACCGTCAAAAGTTGCAAATAATTTACCCCTATAATCTACTAGTCCCAATGCATTTTTTGGGTATATTACTTGTGATTTTTGGTGGCTGATTTTCTGTTGTAACAACTTGTTTTATACAGCCATAAGGCTTCAATTATATCTCTATAGTATTTTTTTCTTACAACCTTGTTTCATTGCTAAAGTCTTGTTCTTTTATACTAGAGTTATACTAGTATTTAGCTAGCTTACCTCTTGCATCATTTATTGGAATTTTAGCATTTATTTAGCATCGCTAACAACTATTTACTTGTTGATATATATCATTTTTGAAAGATGAAATTAGGAAAAGAAATTTTAACTTGTTGATCCACTTGTTTTCAAGTTTGTACACTTGTCTTTCTTTGTGTCTTCGGTAGGTACAAACATTTTCTACATGTACTCCAAGACTTGGCAACCATAAACCACCTTTGAAGCTCATTGTCAAGCCACTCTCCACCTAGAAACTTGACCTATAGGGAAACCTCTTCATAAGTACCACTTTCCATCTCACATACCCCCTAGGGTCACCTGAGATTCCCCCTTGTGTTTGATTCTTCCTTCTTCCTTAATAGAAGCGAGGGAGGGTTTATTTGAGGCAGAAATCTCTAAACTCTCCCACAATTATCACCATCTTATGGATTATTTTGGGCTTTTCCCAACCTACATTTTGTGTGATAGTATGAAACATGGGGCTATAGTACAATCAACATTTGGCAGAGTGATAATTCAACTATCTTGGGAAAAGAGAGAAAATTTGTATGGGGGAGAATATGCATTTTTTCACATTCATTTTTGCATGACTAGGAAGGGAAGAGTAAGGACAAAGGAGCATTGGAGCTAGACCAAGAAGGATGGGAAAATTTTGGAGCATGCTAGAGCATTTTTGTATCATTCTGGAGTTGAATATTGAAGAGATAAGTTGGCATGCCTGAAGAGTGAACTCTTGGGTGAGTTTCACTGTAACAACAAGTGTTTGTTGTTGTTCTCCTGATAGTTTTCCTATCAGTGAGTTCCCTTAAGTTCCTAGCAAAGATATTTCTGGTTACATATGCCAAAAATACCTCGATAAATGAATGGGATTCCCAAGGGAATGAGATCAATGAAGGGGTACATTATTTGGGTTGGGTAGGTCAAAAGGAAGAGATTTGGAGGAAATTCGGGATAAAGTAGGATAATACTAGTGGGTTGTGGGATTTGAGTTGTGAGGGAACTGTGAGAGGCACCCTTCTCTTGTGGATTCCTAGCCCCAACTCAAGGGTGACATGTTGTTGATATTTGGAAAAACAAGTGTATGGTTGAGTGGAGCGCCCTTCCCAAGCAGTTGGTTGCACAAACATTTTTAAAAAGATAAGTGTTTATCTATTTTTTGATTTATTCCATGAGTTTAATTGTTGTGTTTTTACCCTGTGCATGAGAATGTTTTTTATGTGTAATTGTAGATGATTATTTGGTTTCATTACATTTATTGAGAATGTTGTAGATGAATTTAATTATGGGTATTATAATTTAGTTGAATATGTGCTTAATTCGTAGTTGGTAACCTACAGGAATTAATTCACAAAAGATATTTTTTGAACATATGTGTTTTTCCATAAGAAATGTTACTTAGTTAAGTTATGGGATGTTATAGAATGGTATTAGACCTATAGGTTCAAACAGTAATCCTATATGGGCTAGACTCAGGATGCATAAGCTAAAAAAAATTGCAGAGTTAAAATTGAGAGAATGTTTACAATGTGGTTTTACTATATTTTTTTTCCAGGCAAAAGTGTGAGGAAACTATAATTTTGGTGAATTCAAGTTCATGGGTTAAAATACCCAATTTTAATCTCTAAATAAGAACGTTTTGGGCCTGTAATTAGTCAAATTCTAGAAATTTCAGTGTAACCATGAAGAATTGGGCAAAATCCCCCAATTTCTACAGTGAAATTGGTTGAGAATTTGGCATAAGAGTGTCGAATTTTGGGTTTAGAGGTATATTCGATATGCACCAAGCCTAAATTATTCATTAGAAATATCAATTTCAGGTTTTATGGTGGCCTTGGTAAAAATTTCAAAAATTATGCAATTCTGGAAAAAATTGAAATTTGGAAAAATTTGAAATCTGGAAAACATTGAAATTTGGAAAATTTGGATATTTTTTCGTGCATGCTGTCATAATGACATGAAGGCCACATGATAGTGATGTGGTGGCAATGTGACAGAGGTGACGTGGACTATCATGGTGGCAGGGCCACAGTGTGAGGCCCACAATGGCAATTGGTGTCATGGTGTCAAGTGACATGGGAGCCACATGCGAGGATGGTATAGTCAATATCATAAACCATTGTTGCATGGGAGTGAAGTGGTTTTGGCCCAAGGAATTTATCCATGTGACACCATTAATATTGTTCCACATAGCATGGGAAAACCATTATCAAACCCCAAAAGAATTTTGACACCTGTGCATGTTTCGGATGTGACATGGCCTCTCCACCGTTAATCTCATCCAATCTTAGTTGTTGGATCTAGGGTTCATGCAAGTTCACATGTGCCAAGGTAAATGTGTGGGATGGGACCCACCCATCCTTGCAACTAATGAATAGGCTCCAAATGTAATCTATAAGTTAGGGTGGGACCCTTGTCCCATATGGGGTCATATATGTGCCAGCTAGGCAGGTGGGGCTCATAAAATATTAATATTTTATTAATGTTTAAGTCCAATGTAAGAGAAAGAGGAGAAATAAGAGAGAGGAGGTTGATGAGGCAAGACAATAGGGATAGGAGGGTGACATGGAATCATCTCAGGGTGCCACATGGAATCATCTCAATGTATAATTATTATCCAATAGTGAGCAGTAAGAAATAAACAATCACACATATACACAGTACACCAGTGTTTTATGTGGAAACCCAAATCGGGAGAAAACCATGGAATGCTTTTTCTTATATGTCTTGAAGAATTACATTCATTGGAAGCACCAACTTCCTTTGTTTTCCAACTACAACTGGAAGGAGGTTCCAACCCCCTAGTTTCTCAGGCTACAACTTAAGGGAAGCTCCAACTCCCCAATTCTCTGGCTACAACCAGAAGGAGGCTACAACCCCCAATGTTCTCCAGCTACAACCACCTGTCCTTGCCCCGGATTGCCACCCTGAAGAAGAAGTAGAATGATGGAACCACTATCACACTATCGCTGTGAGATATACCGTTGTAAACCTATACCAATAAATCTGAACCATGCATCAACCTGTACCTCAACCTGTAATCAACCTATACCATAAACAAGTGCATCAACCATGCACCAATATGTAATCAACATGTACCATAAACAAGTACATCCAACCATGTACAAAGTATTTACCAATCATGTGTCAACTACTCATCAACTATGACTCATCAATATGTACCAGCATCATCAACTATACACCTCATGTATGTGTGCCAACTCATCAACTATTTCTCTCAACTATGTACTCAACATGTACCACAACCAAAAGACCTCATCAATTTCATCATCTAAATCTGATTTGTAGCTCTGTAATATACCTGGTGTATATGATCACATTCCTACAAATCTTCCTTAAACTTTAAAAACAAGAGACTAGCATTTTTATCAAACTTTTCTTTAGTCTCACATGCCTAGTTTTAGATTAGTCAACAACTCTATCTTGAAGTAATCATAACTTTGAACCTGTAATGTATAAAGATATGAAACTGACAAAAAATGTTCTTCAGTTTGTTTTATGCAATTCCTCCAAGTGTCCATACTTTGAACCTCTCAGAAAAGGAGTTATAGAAAAAATGGCATACCTTGCTGAATTCTGGCTTATTCTAGAGAGTTGTCTTGTAGAGCGTGCCCTGCACTAAATATTTAATGAATTGATATGAAACAGTTACACGAAATACTAAATATGGTACCCTAACCAACACATTTGGTCTCACTAAATTTGGATCTGTTATGAAGAAGTTATGACGTTTTTACCCGAAACACCTGATTTTGACTAGTTTCAGGACTAGCCACAAACCCTATTTTCCACGGAGTGTAACTCCGAAAATACAATGACCCACAAGATGAATTTTTTACCACAGATACTTGGATATGTTTTCTCACTTTCATATCAATTTCAAGATCTTAATCATTATATAAAAAAAAATTATAGCGAAAATGGTGAGATGACTTGTAAATAATATACCTTAGAAAGCACCATCAAAAGAATTTATCCTTCCTAGCATTTCGGCCTTCTTTTCTTCACTTTTCTCAGAATTTCATCTTAGATATAATTTGGTTACCTCATACACCTATATGTATTCAATATGCTCAAGTGTTTTTCAAATGAGAGAGCCTTGCCTCTTATTTATACTCTCCAAGTAGCTTCCTTAAAAACACCTTCTAGGTCAATTGGCCCACTTTCCTTATTTTAGGGTTGGGTCCACTTCTAATTTCTCCATTAAATTTATTATTGAAATAATTTATTTTGTATTCACTTTGAATTATAATACAATCATCACTTCACTTTATTATTTTCCTTTTAAAAACTCTTAAACCACTTGGACTACTTTGACCTTTTGGGGCTTCTAGATGACATATGAGGGTCCTCCAACTTCGTAAGGCCATAAATCTCAAACCGTGAGGAGTTATGTGACGTTCTACATACCACCATAAATGGCATGACATGTACTATCCATATAGAATAGTATTATCTAAAAATATATCATAAATCATACCGTTACCCATCAAACAAACTTGGGTCCATTACCCAAACTTGGGGTCTCCAACTTCTCATGGTCATAAATCTCTAACCATGAGGAATTATGTGACGTTCCACATACCACCAGAAATGACATGACAACCACTATCCATCTAGGATATTTTCCCTGACAAATTCACTTTCCTTCATCTCATTATTCCAAAATTAAGCATGGGTTCTCTTACTCCATAGAGCATCTTCCTGTGAGGGCTTTCACCATAAGGGGACCACTTTGGAGTTCATCCATATTTACTTTTTATCAACCATGAAAAAACAATAATGAGTCATATTTACATCAAACAATATTGGGTCCATTACCCAAACCTTTTTGCTACGAGGATTTATTCAAGGGTTGACATCAATGACAACCAACCTTAATCAACAATCTCCCCCTTTGGCATTGATGGAAACATTTTGATGCAATACTGAAATCATATCACTCATGCTCCCCTTGGAACCATGCATTTATCCTCTGCATCTGATAAATATTCTCTCCCTAGAACCATGCCTCTGTCCTCTGCATCTGATAAATTTGCTCCCCCTGAAACCATGCCTCTGTCCTTTGCATCTGATAAATCTCTCCCCCTTTGTAATAAATGGAAAAGGTATCTTTCCATCTGGGGTTGCTCCCCCTGACATATTGTCCTCTTATGGTGCTTCCTCATGTACATCTAAGACATATAAGATAAGCATTCAAAAAGCACTCATTTTTGGAGTAGAAATAACTCCAAGTCTTTGGTGAAGATATTCAAAGGCTTCCCGTGGAAGTGGTTTTGTAAAGATGTCTACCACTTGTTCGTTTGTGCCCACAT
The DNA here is from genome assembly GCA_009831015.1 of Picea engelmannii. Lineage (NCBI taxonomy): Eukaryota > Viridiplantae > Streptophyta > Pinopsida > Pinales > Pinaceae > Picea > Picea engelmannii. Next base: position 332,093 of record ML782651.1, read on the forward strand.
ACTCAGCTCTGATGTTCTTTTCTGCAACCTGTTCCCATAGAAAGTGATACTTGATTGGAATGTGCTTCGTCTTGGAGTGCATCACCGGGTTTTTTGAGATATTTATGGCACTTGTATTATCATAATATATTGGAATGGGCTCATCATACTCAACCTGTATATCTGTCAAAGTTTGTTTCATCCAAAGAACCTATGTACAACATGTTGCTGCTACAATATACTCTACCTCGGTTGTAGATAGAGATACCGATGATTGTTTCTTACATAGCCATGATACCAAACACTCACCTAAGTAGAACGCTGCTCCACTGGGGCTTCGTCGGTCATCAATACAACCTGCCCTATCTGCATCTATGTAGTCAATAAGTGATAGATTTTTTCCTTTTGGATACCATAATCCAAACTCTTATGTTCCTTTGAGATATCTGAAGATCCTCTTTACAGTTAATACATGTGATTCCTTTGGTGTTGCTTGAAATCATGCCACCTGTCCAACTGCATGCATTACATCTGGTCTAGATGTTGTCACATATAGTAGGTTGCCAATCATTGACCTATATTGCCTCTGATCTGTAGACTTTGAATCATCATCTTTGCTCAACTTACAACTAGTTTGCATGGGAGTGATAACTGGTTTGCAATCTTCCATTCTGAACCTCTTTAGCATTTCTCTAATATACTTGGT
>ML782651.1:339174-353354 GCA_009831015.1 Picea engelmannii
GCTTCCTTAAAAACATCTTCTAGGTCACTTGGCCCACTTTCCTTATTTTAGGGTTGGGTCCACTTCTAATTTCTCCATTAATTTATTATTGAAATAATTTATTTTGTATTCACTTTGAATTATAATACACTCATCACTTCACTTTATTATTTTCCTTTTAAAAACTCTTAAACCACTTTGACTACTTTGACCTTTTGGGGCTTCTAGATGACATATGAGGGTCCTCCAACTTCATAAGGCCATAACTCTCAAACCGTGAGGGGTTATGTGACGTTCTACATACCACCATAAATGGAATGACGTGTATTATCCATATAGAATAGTATTATCTGAAAATATATCATAAATCATACCAGTACCCATCAAACAAACTTGGGTCCATTACCCAAACTTGGGGTCTCCAACTTCTCATGGCCATAACTCTCTAACCGTGAGGAATTATGTGGCGTTCCACATACCACCGGAAATGACATGACAAGAACTATCCATATAGAATAGTTTCCCTGAAAAATTCACTTTCCTTCATCTTATTATTCCACAATTTATCATGGGTTCTCTTACTCCACAGAGCATCTTCCCATGAGGGCTTTCACCATAAGGGGACCACTTTGGAGTTCATCCATATTTACTTCTTATAAACCATGAAAAAACAATAATGAGTCATATTTACATCAAACAATATTGGGTCCATTACCCAAACCTTTGTGCTACGGGGCTTTCTTCAAGGGTTGACATCAATGACAACCAACCTTAATCAACATTATCAATCTAGTTCATTTCTTGAATGGATGCCAGAATTTTTTCTTTTTTCTTTCTGGAATTATGCTGATTCATTTCTATATCAATTTTCCCTAGCACTTCCGAGATATTACTTCCCTCAAAGTCGATTAGTTTTTTTTCTAGTGATGCCAATGCTTCTAGGAAAGCTTATCTTACCTCTTTTTCAAATATTTTTCTCTCTGCCAGATTTGTTTCCCACATCTTTAGGGCCATATCACCTCTCAATTTCTCAGAAGGCAAGAGCAGAGGGAAGTCAAGGAAGTTATCTTTCTTCACAAATATGATGGCTTCCTGAAACTAAGTTCGGGTTGATAGTGCCTCTCTTTCCTTGACATAAATGTCTTTCAAAGAAAGAGCTATTGCATGGTAACACTTATGGATGGCATATACCTTCAGAAAAAGGTCTTGTTGTACAACTTTCATCCTCTCATTTATTTCTAGTGCTTGAGTTTAGAAGGTCGGGATAACTATCAAGGCACCTTCAGTCATGTATAGTTTATCCTTCAATTTTTCTATCAATTCATCATGTTGAGTGACCAGACCTTTCTTGGTTTATGAACTCTGATGGAGCTCATCAAGGTTGGCCTGAAGCTGTTGAATTTGTTGGTGATCATGAGCTCTGATTAGCTCAAAGTCTTGGCTCATCCTGTTCCTAATAGTCTGATCCATGTTGTGTATTTTACTTTGCAAGTGTTTTACCAATAGGCTCTTATGTCACAGTTGTTCAGCCAGATTGTCCACAGACCATTGATTGGCAGTGGAAAAAACACCTAATGAACCTACAACTTATTTTGCAAATTCTGGATCATCTCGATCATTCTCATCATATACCATTCTCTGCCTTTTATTTATCACTCCATATTTATGGTGTGATTCTCTTTTCATGGTTGCCTTTCGTTTTCTACTAAAGAATAAATCTGAAGGAGGCATCTCTTCAGGTGAGATATGGGTAAGATCATCTATAAAAACAATTATGGAATTAGGATTTCCAAAGCTGTATCACAGAGGTGTCAATGATGTAATAGGAGTACTGATATCCATAGACTGTTTCTTTTCTATAGTATTTGAGGTGCCAACAGGGGTAGTTGGTGACAAAGGAGGCACATTTCGTCCCTACTTTAGGAGAGCTTCGAGTTGAGATTTTTCCTGGGGGCTTGGTTGGTCTAACAATGATTCTTCTAATTTTTGTTTCAATACCTCTAAGCTCCTCAAGGTTTCCTCGGCTTTATGTTTTCCAGAGTGACTTGCTTCATAACCTATATACCTAGCTTCTTGAGAAGGGGGAGTGGCCATTTTCTCTCCTTGTAGTATCTTTGGTAGACTATTTCGCCTGTGCTTTTGAAAATTGATAAAGCCAGCTTGTTGATTTGGGGACAGGGTTTCGAATCTATCCTACACTCTTCATAAGATCTAACTCCCCTGAATATTTCATCATACGGGGAATTTTCGTGCATATATTGTTTCATGTTGAATTGGGCCAGGTGGTTTTCCACAATCTTATGTGGATTGTGTCTTTTGAACTCGATGTCAAACAATTTGACATCTTCCAGATTCGTAGCCTCCACTTTGGAGTGACCAAAATCCAGTAATGAAAAGATGCCAACCTGAATAGGGAAAGTCGGCCATACCTTTGCCTGTGCTTCTTTCATCTCTTTGTGGATGCCTCATGTTACTATCTATTAGGCCACTTCTCTGCATACCAGTTGGTCTGGTAAACATCATGGAAGAGCATGGGGAGGAATCGAGCACCCAAAAACCCTGATGTAGGTGAAGTTCTCCTCAATAAACCAATCTTCTAGCTTACCCAGGTTTCCCATAATTTCTTCTGAAATCTAGGGAGGTGGGTGCCCATACAAGGTTAAATTAACATGAACCACAACATTGTGACAGATTTCATAAAATAAATCCTTGGATTTCTCTTCCCATAGCTTGGAATGGTAGAAATGAATGGGCTCAACACTGACTAGGGTCCAGCTACAATTCATCAATGGAAAAGGCATCGTGAAGCAGATGGCATCCATGATATAGGTCGAGATATAAAAGGGGGCAGTGTTGGCCCTTGGTTATGGAAGAAAGTTGAAGTACGAACTGCGCAGAAGACACATTGACTGAGATTGGGTCGAAGTGGTCAAAGAAGTAGAAATGAAGGAGAGAAGTAAGGGAAAACGAGTTGTTGGATGAGGATATCAAGGATGACTAGTCATCAAGGATGATGGATCATGGACAAATCAGCAAGTGGAAGAAGATGTCAACGAGTGATTTGGGGCACCTCACAGAAAAGAAGGAAATACAGGCTGGTGAAGCCCAAGAAGTACAGATCAAGTTGACCTAGGGTTTTAGACACCTAGGGTTTTGGATCTATGGTTTTGACACCGAGACGTTGGTCATTGTAATGTATAAATAAAGGTCTAGAGAACCTGGTATGGGTTGTTGTTATTTTTGTTGTTTTCATATTGTGGATGATCATTGTTGTTGATACTATTGTGTATTGAGAGAGAGAGAGAGAAGTGTTGTGTGTGAGATCATTTTTTATTGTAAAGATCTTCAGTTGAGTGCGAAGATCAACCCTATAGATAGGTGCGCAGGAAGGGGAGACAAAGAAGAGAGAGAGAGATGCAAGCTAAGAGCACAGATAAAACTGTATGTTTTCATATAATATATCAAGAAATGCAGCTTTGTGGACGTATCCCTAGGGAGAGGGTGAACCACACATATCTTGTTGTTTTGTGTGATTGATGCAGTGTTCTTTTACCTTCTGATATATTTTTATTGCATCCTTGTGTTATATCTTATATATAACTTGCACAATAGGTTTAAGGGAGATAAAGAGTAAATAGATTGTTGTGTGTTGTTGCCTTGGATCCACTTTACATTTCCTCTGGTTGTAGACACATGTGTCTTGTAATCCCCTATTGCTACTTCGAGTGAGACTGCATCTACTTCACAGGTGTTGCCAAAAGGTCCAGTAGTTAGGGCTTGTTTGTGCATTGTTAGATCTGAACGTTGGGTCTACCCCTGTGCCAACAAATGGTTTTGTTGTCATGATAGGGATCTTCTTGAGGGAATGTCAAGGTGGTTTCCATAAAAGACAGAGATTCAGAAGTGGATAGAAGAACAAGAAAAGGAATTCACTAAGGCTCGGAATAAGAACCTTAATATTAACACAGAGGATTGGTTGGGAAGGTATATCTTTACTGATATACACGATATTTTATTTGGAGGAATTCATAAATAACTATATGAGTGGTTAGCCAGAATAGAAGATACCCAGTTTGAGATCAGATTTAGACCACTTGAGGTTTGGATGTCGGCATTGATCAAGAAGGTCAAGAGATTTGAGAATGCCATGTCAAGAGAATTATACCACTGGTTTGATGGAACTACTGGAGGGTACATTACCGAGTTTGTTATTGACAGGGTAAAGTCATATAGCCAAGCAGAGAGATATTTCTTTAAGGGGCCTAGAGGAAAAAATTTACACTTCTTGAAGTTGAAGATCAAGATGTTATTGCATGAGAAGAACATATTGAAGATACAATAGTTGGTCATATTGAAAAGATAATGTTCAAGAATTCAGACAGCGACAACGACGCAGAGGTTGGACATATGCGCAGTGGGAGATCATTTAGAGAAGTTCTCCTAGTGAACCTGTTTGAGAAGGGTCACGAGCCACTGGCACAAGATGAAGGGTTCTACAGTGGAGAAGAAGAAGATTTATCGACCGAGGAACATTCGAGGTCCATTGGGCCAAAGGAAGAGAAGACTGCAGAACCTTACCAAGAAGAATCAAAAACTTTAGGAACTTCGCAGACCGTCAAAGTAAGTATTATTACTCCTCCTATTGTCTTAGCAGCATTAAGTAACCACAGTAGTCAGATTTATCAGAGCACTATTACCATCAGTTCAATACAGACTCAGTCAAGAAACCTAGGAAGATCTATGGTAGATCAAATGAGGCTACCTATCTTTAGAGGAGATGGATCTGAAGATCTTGATCAGAACTGGTTCTTGTGCGAGGTTGTATGGAGTATTAAGCAATTCAATGACGAAGCAGTTAAGAGAGCTCATTTTAGTACTACCTTGAGAGACCACGCACTGAGCTGGTACATGAAGTTTGTTAATGGAGTTTCACAACCTAAACCATTGAACAATATCATTACTGTGTTGAGTGAAGAATTCAAGAAACCCAATTCGGAGTCACAATGGATTACAGAACTGAAAGAAATCAAGCAGACCTGTTTGGGAGTTTGATCAGAGGTTTAATACCTTGACAGGCCGATTGAGTTTTCAAATTCCAGATGAGCATAACAAGGAATGGTTCATTGCTTCCCTCTTTCCCCACATTAGAGTTCCTCTAATGCAAAAGAAGTTTTCTTCATAGGTTGAGGCATTGGAGATCGCCATGAAACTAGAATCATCCCCTATCATAGAATCCATCTCAGGTATGAACCAAATTTTGAGTCAGTTAACTAGCTTATCTCTACAGGTTGAAGATATGAAGAAAGACAAGGGAAAATATAAAAGAGACGAGATATGGTGTATCAAGTGCAAATCAAAAGGCCACGATAAGGAGCACTATCCCCTATTTAATGAGTGCCTCAAGGGCTCTGAGCCCTTTGAAGCAGTTTTGTCTACCCTGGTGCGAGGTATGTAGAAATATACATCGCTCTGGTGAATGTTACTACATGAAAAAATATGTCCAAACACCTACAAACCTCTACTGCACATTCTGTAAATCTGTGGGGCATGATGAGAAGGATTGTAGAGCTTACGATATCTTGCATGAAATATCAAGAGACACATATCGAATTCAAGGCGAAGTACATCAGGAAGGAAATGCTACATAGTTTAAGTCTCCAGGAAGAGGAAAATTCAACCCTCGCGGTGGATTCAGAGGAAGAGGACGAGGTGGAGGCATGGGTCGAGGTCGAGGTCAAATCATTTTTTATAACTACACACAACCAGGACATTTGGAAAGGGACTGTCAGAACCCTTGTACCACTTGTAGCTACTGCAACTCATTTGAACATGTTATTGAATATTTCCCTGTGTTGTTAGCCAAGCTTCAGGAGAGACGAGGAGGAAACCAGCAAGTCCAAATAGTCTTAGTAGAACCTCTAGGAGAGGATCCTAGAGTCGTTGTTATCACTAGAGGAGGCACTGTTACAAGAGAAGACAAGGTGACTCTAGAAAAGACTACAGAATAATCAAGGGTCAGAAGAGCTACAGAAAAGATGCAAGTTTTTGATCTGAGGGAAGAAAAACAAACATTTGAAGAGGCAAGAATATAAGTTGGAAGAGATTAGGCTTATTCATCAAAGACACAACCAGAAGTGAGAGAATGTGGAATGCCTTTGGAATTTGATCAGTTTGCATCACTTGGAGAAGGAAAATAGGTAAGCAAGCTTATGGAATTCTTATGTACTTGCATTAATCTGATTAAGGATGAAAGAGTTGTACATGAACTAAAAAATTTGATCAGACAATATGAGATAGGTAGGATAGATCCTATGCTGAATAAAGCAGTACATCAAGTATCTAGAAAGAGAAGGAAAAATAAGGAACTACATCTTAATGCTCAGATTGGAGATTATGACATAGATTATGTGGTCTGCAACTTTGGGTCAGAAGTCAATGTTATGACGAAGCAGACCTGGGCACTAATGGGAAAAACTAAGTTAATTTATTCTCCTATCAGGCTTAGGATGGCTAATCAACAAGCAGTAATCCCCTTTGGGAGACTAGAGCATGTCCATGTGGACATCGACGGGGTAAGGACATTTGTGGATTTCGAGGTGATTGAGATAGTTGACGATACTTGTCCTTATCCTGTGTTGTTAGGAATTGATTGGGATTTCAATAATTATACTGTTGTTGACTTAAAGAAAAGAAGAATGACATTTGAAGGTGATGGCCTTAGGATCATTTCACCTCTGGATCCTAATGAAGGTTGTAGATACACACAACCCATCAAAGAAGAAGATTGCACATATGAGCTAGAAAATATTTACAAATTGACAGCAAGACAACATGATTACATTAATCCTACAACAGAGGGGAACTTAAGATAGCTAAGTGACATTGCATGCTCATCAGATTCAAAAGAAGCACTGGAAAACTAACAAAACAATATGTATGAAGTTTCTACGTGGAGGTGTGCTACATTGACTAGGGAATTTCGTTGGATTGGAACATAAATAAGTAATCTACCCACCTTTGACGGTTTAAATCACTTAGATACTTTCTTGTTGGAATTTGAAGAAATTGTACCAGTACAACAGTGACTGTTGGCATTGGATGGAGCTTTAAAAGCAATGCCAACAATATGGTGGGGAACACATAAGAATAACATTGCGGACGGTGTGCAATGTCACACTTTGATGACAATGCACTTTTCAGAACAAGTGGAAGGGTGAGAAGTGTGATACACAGGTCAAATATGTCCAAAGGACCATGTGTGAAGTTTTGAGGAGGACTGGAGCAGAATCCCTCAAGAGCAGTGGGTGAATAAATTCATCAACACTTTGGACAAAATGCCTATTAATTGATATCTTCAAGAAGAATTGAGACTCACCACTTCAGATTGGTACGGTATGACTCAGAACTTTGTAGCTACAGTTTTATTTGAAATTCAATACCCCTCAGTTATCAAGCTTTACAAGTTGTAAGACAAAAGGTCTTTGAGGAGGCACCTAACCTCCCTTTGGAGCAAGAATAAGATGAGTGGATTGCACCACTTCAGAAATTACAAGGTTGTTACTATATCAATGCTGATGAAGACGATGTTCCTAGGAATTTGACCATCACAAAGACAGAAGGACAGAGAGACATAGAAGGACCAGGAATCGAACTACCTTTTATTGGACAACCAATCAAAATCAATAAAGTTAATATTGGAACATAGAAAGCACCTAAGCTCGCAAATGTTGGAGATTATTGGGATGATTCCACTATTGACAATATAACAGAACTACTGCATGAATATTAGAACTTGTTTCCAACCAAGTTTACCGACATGAAGGGCATTAAAGGGCCCATGGAAGAGGTGAATATCCCCTTGAAACTAGATGCAAGGACAGTGAAACAGAGACCTTACAGACTGAATCCCAAATATAAGAAGAAAGTCAAGATTAAATTAAACAAAATGTTGGAAGCAGGAATCATAGAACCTTTGAAGAGTCAGAATGGATTATCCCTATGGTGTTCCAAGATGAGAAGACAGGAGAGATCAGAATCTGTGTAGACTTGAGGAAACTGAATGATGCATGCTTACATGATCCATTCCCTACACCATTTACTGACGAAGTGTTGGATAATGTGGGAGGACAGGAAGTTTACTCCTTCACAGATGGATTTTCAGGTTATCACCATATCAGGATTGCTAAGGAAGATTGCCACAAGACCACATTTGCAACAGAATGAGGATCCTAACAGTACACAGTGATGCCCTTCGGACTGAAGAATGCACCAACCATCTTTTCTAGGGTGGTGGTCGAAGCATTCAAGGAATTTTTACATAAATTTCTGGAAGCATATTTTGATGATTGGACTATTTTTAGCTTATTGCAAAATCATATTGAATGTTTAAGACTAGTGTTGGATAAGTGCAGGCAATGTCATATTTCCCTAAACCTGAAGAATTGCATCTTCTTTTCACCTTTTGGAGTGATACTAGTCCATATTTGTTTAAACATGGGTTGTTGGTAGATCCATCTAAGATTTCCATTATTGTTGATCTACCCCCTCCTACTTCAGTTAGACAACTGCGCACTGTACTGGGACATACTGGATACTACAGAAAGTTCATTAAGGGCTATGCACATATTACAACACCCATGGAGAAGATTTTGAAGAAATATTGTCAGTTTCAATGGACAAAAGAATGCTAGCAGAGCTTCGACACACTCAAACAAAAAATGGTCACTGCACCTATTTTGGTTTTCCCGGATTGGAGTGAGGAATTTCATGTGCATGTCGATGCATCCTTTATTGCATTGGGGTAAGTGCTACCACAACTAGGAGTAGGAGACATTGACCATCTGTTAGCCTTTGCTAGAAAGAATCTCTCAACAACTGAGATAAATTACACTACCACTGAGAGAGAAGGTTTAGCCATGGTGTATGCACTATAGAAATTTCTCCACTACTTGTTGGGAGGACACTTTAAGATGTTCACTAATCACTCTGCATTGAAATACCTAGTCAACAAGCCAATGTTGGGGAGAATAATATGCAGATGGATTTTGTTAATCCCGGAATATGATTTCGAGATCGTGGTCAAGCCAAGAAGAATGAACAAGGGACCTGACCACTTGTCTAGGTTAGAACATGGAGAGAAACCTACTAGCTTGGATGATACACTACCCAATGCATAGTTGTTGGCCATCAGAAAGGTTGATGATCACTTCGCCGAGAAATTCCAGTTCTTATCAATAGGAATGGCACCTCATGAATATACAATCATTTAGAAGAAAAATCTGGTAGTTCGCGCTACAGATTTTTCACCTATTGTTGGGCAGCTATACAAGATGGGACCTAGTGATATTTTAAGTAGATATGTTATGAAGGTATAAATACGACTGATTCTAGAAGAATCACACAAAGGCATCGCAGGAGGACACTATGCAGTGAAAGCAATAGTGAAGAAGGTTCTTAGAGCTGGCCTCTGGTGGCCCACTTTGCACAAAGATGCTAAGGAATACTACAGATCTTGTGATGTATGCCAAAGAGTTGTGAAACCATCTAGAAGAGATGAGATTCCTTTAGCACCTCAGCTAACTTTGGAGGCATTTGAGAAATGGGTAACTGATTTCGTAGGACCTATCAACCCACCAGGAAAGCGCATAGGAGCCAGATACATTATCACTGCGACAGAGTATTTGACAAAATGGGAAAAAGCAAGAGCAATCAAGGACTATAGTGCAACTACAGCTACGCAATTCATATTTGATGATATCATAACCATATTTGGATGCCCGAAGATCCTTATGAGTGATGAAGGTACACACTTTATTAATAAGACTATTGAAGCCTTGACTCAAGAATTTGAATTTCACCATCAGAAGATCACCCCATACCACCCACGGGCGAATGGTACAATTGAATCTTTAAATAAGATATTGGAGACAGCGCTGACGAATATTTACAGTGTAAACAGGGATGACTGGGATTTGAGAGTACCAACTGTATTATGGGCCTATAGAACCACTTGCAACATGCTGATAATGCAGACTCCATTTAAGTTGGTTTATGGTCTAGAAGCAGTCGTACCTATGGAATACTTAATTCCTAGCTTAAGAATTGCATCATTTACAGATATGGATGACACATGTGTTGTGCAAGACAGACTTGTGCAGTTGGTAGAACTGGAAGAAGACAAATTCATTGCATGATTTCACCAGCAGGTACAGAAGGAACGAGAAAAGGCCTACCATGACAGACATATCAAGAATAAATCCTTTATGCAAGGAGATATGGTATTGGTATATGACAACAAGTTCATAAAGCATCTAGGAAATTTCATGACACATTGGCTTCGACCATATGAGTTTGCCTATGTTACAGAAGGAGGAGTTGCGCAGTTGAAGACTTTGAAGGGAGAATGGAAGGAAGGTTTGTTAAATGGGAGCCGGTTGAAATTGTACTACGAAAACCAGTTGCCTTGCATCTCTCAGTAAAAGCACAAGAAGAAGGGTATAGATACCAGGTGCAGTTGAAACTAGGTACCAGAAAAAGAAAAGACAGTCTGCACAAGGAAGGGAAGAACATAACAGAGATAACAGGCTGCTTCGCACAGTCTGAAGACGAAGAGAAACAAAAGGTTCAGACCTCCAATGCCTCAGAACGAGTCACAAGTGAGTGTTGGGGGCCTGTTGGCCCTTTGTTATGGAAGAAAGAAAATATTAAGGAAGAAAGGTGAAGTACGAACTATGCGAAAGACACATTGACTAAGATTGGGTCAAAGTGGTCAAAGAAGTAGAAAAGAAGGAATGAAGTAAGGGAAAATGAGTTGTTGGACGAGGAGATTGAGAATGACAAATCATCAAGGAAGTTGGATCGTGGACAACTCAGAAAGAGAAATAATATGTCAACGAGTTCTTAGAGAACCTCACGGAAAAGAAGGAAAGACAAGCCGGAGAAGCCTGGGAAGTACAAGTCAAGCTGACCTAGGGTTTTAGAAACCTAGGGTTTTGGATCTAGAGTTTTGACACCATGACGTTGGTCATTATAATGTATAAATAAAGGTCTAGAGGACCTGGGATGGGTTGTTGTTATTGTCGTTGTTGTCATATTGTGGATGATCATTGTTGTTGATACTGTTGTGTATTGAGAGAGAGAGAGAGAAGTGTTGTGTGTAAGAGCATTTTGTATTGTAAATATCTTTAGCTGGGTGCAAAGATCAACCCTGTAGCTAGGTGTGCAAGGAGGGGAGATAGAGAAGAGAGAGATATCTACAAGATAAGAGCGCAAATAGAACTGTATGTTTTCATATAATATATGAAGAAACGCAGTTATGTGGAAGTATCCCTAGGGAGAGGGTGAGTCGTGTATATCTTGTTGTTCTATGTGATTGATGTGGTGTTCTTTTACCTTCTAATATATTGTTATTGCATCCTTGTGTTAGATATTAGATATAACTTGCACAGTAGGTTTAAGGGAGATAAAGAGTAACTATATTGTTGTGTGTTGTTTCCTTGGATCCACTTTACATTTCCTCTAGTTGTAGACACCTGTGCCCTGCAACCCCCTATTGCTACTTCGAATGAGACTACATCTTCTTCGCAGGTGTTGTTGAAAGAGGGATTGTTGGTGCACTGTTAGAGCTAAACCTTGGGTCTTCTCCTGTGCCAACAGGCGGGTTTCCCTTTTGATTTCATTATTTTATATTTGGCAATTCCCTTGGCCAAGTTATCGGAAAACAATTTGGACCAGTTGAAAGTGTAGCCCTTTGCCACCTCATGCATAATGGATACCCATTCCACTAAGAAATGAGTAGGGATCTTCTTCCCGAACAATCAACATAGAATCATGGCTACATATATCATATGTGCATCCAAAAATGTTGTGGCATATGTACCATGAGAGTCGGTTTTGAATTTCTCTGGGTGCCCCCACCAAGACTTGGCTATATCATGACAATTTCTAGCATATCGAATGCATTCTTTTTGCTCGAACTCTAGAATAAATGAAGAATTGTATGTATATCTAGGATTAGGGGATATCTTATACATTAATTGCATATGTTCCAGTCGAAAAGAGCCAACGACGACCTTCTGATGGTTGATGATGCTTTTGTTCTGGATGTCAACGTGCTTCAAGGCACAGTTTATCATGTCGTTATAAGGCATGATCCTTGGCCATGTTGCTATCTTGTGCAGCTCTAGTTGTGCTATGTGTTTAATTTTATCTCTATAAGTATCATCCTCTTCTTCAGTGGAATCCTCTGGGAATTTGATGATTTCACGTTCCACAAACTTGAATACATGTGTCCAGGTTTTGGTGGTGTCTGTGGCTCACGGCATGGTGTCTGATAGAATGTCTGCATTTGGATTTGAATCCTCGCCCGTCGCATCAGGCTTCTTTGTCATTTTCTTTGGTTCCATAATTTCTAATGAAACGGAGTGAAGTTACCTGTTGCAAAGAAAAATCTGTGAGTCTTTCAAAAAGGTAAAGCTTGCTAATAGAAGAAGGTGAAAATAAATTCAAAATCAAAGTTCTTTTATTGAAAACGGATTCCTTGATTTTCATATAGCTTCACTGACGAAAATTTATTAACATTAATGGAAATGTCTACTTGGCGATCTGTAATCCATGTTCGAATCATTATCCTTAATTAGTCATAAATTCCATCAATACTTCGATGGTTCGCATTTGAGATTTTTAGATGTGACAGGGTGGGAACCTCCCGAATCCTGAATCCATGAAAAGATTAATTTATGAATAATCACTCATAGAACCTTAATTAATCATGTTTAAAGTAGTGCATTAACTTTAGGTGTTTCGGGAGTTCGAACTTTGGGGATTTTTAAGATACAATATAGGAAAAACATTCGAACTCCAAACTGTGAAGTCATCAATTATTTCTTAATCGTGATTAACTTAATTATTCAACGTTCAGTATTTCGGCATTTTGATACTTCGGTGATTTGTGAATTTGTTCTTTTTTAAACTCCCGAAGGATCATCTTCGGTAGTGATGTGGCATAGATGAAGTCACTCTGGATGGCGTGTCGAGAAAAGAGAGGTGCCATGTGTTACTTGGAAATGTGTGAATCCTCCAGTGGAAAAGTAAAAAATGGATGCCACGTGTCGATTCAGGAAAGACTCAAAAGGTACATGTGTCCTAAGACTCGTGCCTTTAAAATATTTATGACAAGTTACGGGCAGACACCTTCAAGTTTTAGAGCTTCGGATATTTTATTGTTAATACTTCTTGAAATACCCGAAGCATGGAGCTTCGTAGTGACTGTTAGAAATTTATCTATTTAAAATTCAGGCATCTCTAGAACTCCGGGGGGCTATTAGGATCATTCAATCAAACAGGGAAAACTTATCAACGATGGACATAATGAGTGCTTTATCATTAACTAAATCAACAATGAACTAGATTTAAAATTAAAATGTCACTTACCAAGTGTCTTCTTTCTTTGGGTAAAATCATAATTTTATTTGGTGAAAAGTAAAGAGCTCAAAAGCTCAGAATTGTATGTGTTCCAACACATAACATGATTGGCCACTATATTTATTCTCACAAAGTGACTTCAAGACGTGGTGGTTCAGGACTTGAAAAGAGTTTGTCGGTCTCATGAAAATGAAAAGGTTGGGTAGGGTTGACTAATTACCACGTGCCTTCCAGAACCTCACCCAGCTTAAATTTTGAGTGGTTCTTAGATTTTGATGCATGCCAAATTGTTTTATTTTCATGTGAATATGCTAAATCTTGTATCATGGATTCATAAAATTGAAGTTGCGCCACTATCCCACTTATATGTATATGCATTTATAACACATCAAAACAAAACAAAAAAATTGCGAGCAACCAAATTTGCACTTCTATTATTTTAATCATGAATTTAGTATGGGCGAAGGTATTATTTTAATAATGAATTTAGTATGGACAAAGGTACTTAACATGTACATGATATAATTAAATTGATTAATTAAAGGTTTATGAAAGTCATATAATGTAGGTAAAGAGTTTTATGTTTTTTATCATATTTGAGTGATTGAGTCTATATAATTGAGTGCCCTCGGGATAGTAGAAAACATTTATTTATATTTTGAAGGGATTCTAATTGGTCTTTCCATGGTTTTGTATTGAAGAGACTAATAATTTTCAAGCCAAGTCAAATCAATTGGAGTATGAGACCTAGTGTATAAGACCCTGGATTTGAACCCCAT
>ML782651.1:356586-401113 GCA_009831015.1 Picea engelmannii
CTTCCATATTCCATTCCTATCCTTCCTCTGCTGGACTATCTTGGAGCGTCAACTATATTGACCTAACTCCAAATAGAACCCGTAAGCGGAAGTGTCACTATCTTGACCAAGCTTCCCCAGCAAGCAACTGACAGTCATCATCACATGTCTAGGGGAGCATGAGCTAACACCATCCTCCCATGACTTCAGGTTTCGGAGGATACATGATGTGAAATGCCTCCACCCCTCCTAACAGGACTAGGGTCCACACCCTACAATGGAATATACAGTGGAACCATGTTGCTGGAAGTTTTGTCATCATTTATTCGATTTTGGGCAGTCTCACCTCCTGAAATCCTGCACTGGTCCACATATCATAGCAATGTATCCAAACCAATATAATTTCATATACAAATATTCATACCATATTGTTTCTCGGCCAGTGGTCATGTCATCCACTTTCATCATTATTATCCCTTGGCTATTTCATAGCCCATAACCTGCAGATTAGTCTGTGACAGAAACTCATACATTTTTATGCATTATCATCATGTAATTGCATACAATCTTAATTTCAATTCGGTATCCACGTACCAACAACTTTAACATCAAAGCTTTCAAGTTAGAAATAGATCTCATAATATCCCATAATTCAATTAATGTTACCCATTCATAGAATTATCATTTACATAATAGATTGCATCATATCCAACATCATTCAAATATCATTTAAACATTCATAAAATTTACATTCTCACAATATATTGCATCATATCCATCATTATTCAAATACATTTAAACATTCATAAAAATTACATTCTCACAATATATTGCATCATATCCATCATTATTCAAATACATTTAAACATTCATAAAGGTTCATACGTCTTAAAAGTTCAAGTGTATCATTTAATAGTTTCACTTTGAATAGAAAATAAAGGTGTTTAGGCCTCAGGTAATCCTGGATGTCTAAGTCAAAAGGTGATGTTACATACACCCAAACTTTGAGAAACATATTCTCGAAGTGGTCAAAAAAGTGAGGGAAAATCTCATCGTAATGTCTCGGCATCTTCCCAAGTAGAAGATCCTGGACTATACTTGTCCCATTGGACCTTAACTTAGTCTACCAGATGGTTCCTAAGATGTCGGACTCTACGGTCCAATATGTGTAACGGTTCTACCGTGAGGGTTCCCGCATCCGATACCTGCAATTCCTTCCAATTTAGTTTATGTGATTCATCAGCAACATAATGACGTAGAACAGATACATCAAAAACATTTTGAGTTTTATGCAAGTGGGGTGGTAGTACGAGACGATAGGCAACGGGTCCAATTTTCTCTTGTATTTTGAACAGTCCTATAAATTGAGGTGACAACTTTGTCCCCTTTCCAAACCGTATTGTACTCTTATTAGGCCTGATACAAATGAAAACCAGATCTCCCACTTTATAACTTCGATCAGTCATGTGTGCATCCGCATAACTTTTCTGTCTATCTTGTGCTTCCTTTAGTCTCTGCCTAATATGAATCACCTGTTCCTCCATCTCTTGAATCAATTATGGCCCAACTGTTACTTGGTCTTCTAATCTTTCCCAACTCAACGGCATTCTGCATGGCCTTCCATATAGAGCTTCGTAGGGTGGAATTCTGATGGAGCTATGAAAACTGATATTGTAGGCGAACTCTACCAAAGGTAGGCACTTCTCCCAAAGGGTTTGATTATCCATGGCATACATCCTAAGCATGTCTTCCATGACTTGATTTACTCTCTCAGATTTCCCATCTGTTTCAAGATGATAAGTTGTGCTTAAGTTCAACTGAGTCCCCAACGCTGACTACAAACTTGTCCAAAACCTAGAAGTGAATCTGGAGTCCCTATCTGAAATTATCTTCTTAGGTATCCCGTGAAAATGGATGACCTCACTTACAAACACATGTGCCACATCAGTGACATCGTAAGTGTCTCTAACTAGAATAAAATGAGCACTCTTGGTTAACTTATCAACTATCACAAGAATGGCATTGTGTCTATGAGATGTGAGCAACAACCCCACAACAAAATCCATAGAGATGACTTCCCACTTGGACATAGGAACATCATGTGGTTGTAGGAGGCCTGTCAGGTGATGGTGGTTGGCTTTCACTTGTTGACACTCTAGGCACTTGGCGACTAAATGGACTACATCGCGCTTCATGCCTACCCAGAAGAAAAACTCCCTCATGTCTACGTACATTTTCTTCACACCCGGATGTGCACAATAAAGTGCTCTATGGGATTCCTTCAGTATGATGCTTCGAATATCCCCATCTTCAGGGATGTACATCCTTCCCTGATATCTCAATAGTTCATATACTTCCAGACTATATCCTTCATACTTTGGATCTAATTGCCTCCCACTCTGGAGGTTTGAAGTAACCTTTAAATACCAAATGTCTCCTTGGAGTTGCGTCAACAAACATTCCCTTAGATTGACCTTTAAGGGTACCAAGGAGAAGACACGTGGTCTCCTACTCAAGGCATCTACGACCACATTTTCCTTTCCCTTGATGTATGAAATACCAAAATCGTACTCACTCATAAACTCACTCCATCACCTTTGCCTGGAATTCAGATCCCTTTGAGTGAAGAGATGTTTTAAACTTTGATGGTCTATTTTGAGCTCAAAGTTTCGCCCCACAAGATAGTGCCTCCAAAGTTTCAGAGCTAGCATTATAGCTACCAACTCTAAATCATGAGTAGCGTAAATCTCTTCGTGTTTCTTCAAATTCCTTGACGCATAAGCTATCACTCCTCCATCTTGCATTAGCACGTCCCCCAACCCTTGCTTCGAGGCATCCGTGCAAACTATGAAGTCATTTTCCATATACAACACTCGTAGAATTGGCGCACTAGTTAGTAACCTCTTAAGTTCGATGAATGCACTATCACATTCTTCTGTCCATTCATACCTAACCCCCTTACGATGCAAAGTGGTGAAGGGTTTCGCTATTTTAGAGAATCCTTCCACAAATCTCCGATAATAACCTGCTAGCCCCATGAAGCTTCTTACCTATGGGCATTTTTTGGCACTGGCCATTCCATAATGGCCTTTACCTTTTCTAGGTCCACAGAGATTCCTTCACCAGAAATGATATGACCTAAATAGTGGATTTCTTTCTGGAAGAAGGAACACTTCGACAAATTCCCATACAATTTGTTCTCTTTAAGGCAAGACAACACCACTCGCAAGTGTTCCTCATGTTCTCTTTCGTTCTTGGAATAGATGAGGATGTCATCTAGAAAGACTTGTACAAAATGGTCTAAGTACTTCCAGAATACTACATTCATGAGGCTCATGAATACTGTTGGTGCATTGGTCAATATGAAAGGTACTACGATGAACTCGTAATGTCCAAACTGAGTTTGAAAGGTAGTTTTAGGAATATCACCTTCCTTAATCCTTAACTGGTGATACCCTGATCGCAAATCAATTTTTTAGAATACCGCTGCTCCTTTCATCTGATCGAAGAGATCAACTATTTGTGGCATTGGGTTCCTATTTTTCACTGTAGCACGGTTCAAGTCCCAGTAATCTATACATAATCATAAGGAACCATCTTTCTTCTTTACAAAAATTACCGGTGCACCCCAAGGTGAGACACTGGCCCTTATCATCCCTAAGTCTAGTAACTCTTTCAACTGCATTTGCAACTCACAAATTTCTGGCACTATCATCTGATACGAAGTCTTGGAAATTGGTTTTGCACCAGGTTTTAGCTCGATAGTAAAATCAAGCTCCCTCTCAGGAGGTAACCTTGGTAACTCGTTCGGAAAAACATCCTTAAATTCTGACAATACCGGGTACTGATCCAAGGAGGGTCCCTTCCTTTCATTCACCGCTTCCACTACATACAGTCAACACCCTTGCCTCATGCACCGCTTAACCTTCATAGCTGAGATAAAGCATAGAGACACCCGTCTTCATACACCGTGGATCTCTACTGGTCTTCCTTCATCATTGACACAAAGCACCCTTTTTGCAAAACAGTCAACCAAAGCTCGATGAGCTTCTAACCAATCCATTCCAATGATTAGGTCATATGTCACGAGAGCAGTGACGTATACCTTCAACCTGGTAGTACACACTCCCAGGTCTACTATACAATTATCAACACTAGGTCCTGTTATCGCACAGTTTGTAGCTGGGTCAGAAGGCTGAAGGATAGAGGCCAAACTGGCGTAACAGGAACCTTCCCCACTCAATGTCAACACAATGGGGAGGTTCTTTCTATTCAAGGAGGTTAGCCTAGGGGAGACGTCCCCGATAACCTAGGGTTTTGAAGAGGAAAAGGTATAAAGATCAAAGTAAAAGTCCCTCCTCACAGGTTACCACCAAGATCAAATAGTCTGGCTAAATAGCCAATAAAGAAGTGTAGTCCCAAATGAGAACACCTGCCCAAAACAAGACAATAACAAAACAATATATGCAGGCTATAATTCAATGGGTTAGTACTTCACATAACTATCTCATGTCAATAGATTAGAAATTATAACAATAGATATCAATGAAATCAATGTTTATCAATATAGCAGTGGAGTAATATCAATTCATCAATAAATATTGAGATGATGTAACCAACAATGTATCTAATCAATCCCTTACTCAATAAATGCTCTTAACCATAATCTAATTTCTTATCAACAGAAAGTGTTGCGTCAAGATGGAATAACTAGGTATGACGTCAGTCTTATTAGGGTTAGTTAGGGTTTCAATTTATAAGATTTTGAGAGTTGTTTTAATCACTATCACTTCAACGTTGTGGATCTAAGATCAGTGCTTAGGGGTAGATGGAGTCAATTAAGGAGATGATGCAAGGTTGAAGGAATAAATGCTAAGGACAAGAGGGAACAGTTCTAGAGTGTTGCAATGGCAGGGCCCTAGAATCAAAACCCAAGGGGAAAGAGGCTCACTCCAGTGTTGCTTAAGCAAGGCTTCATGCTCTTTCCTCCTTCCTTAGGTCAATCTTGGCAAAATGGCTAGCATAAAAGATAAGTTAAAACAAGAGGATGAGATGAGGGAGAGTGTTGCAATGGCAAGGATCTATCCCCAAACCCTAGAAGATGGACGACCCTAGGTGTAGATAACCTAGGCCCGGGACGTCACCTCCTTCTTAACCTTTGAAAATCACAGCTAGCACAATGGAAAAAATGAAAAGAGTGTAGCAAAGGCTAGTCTCTTCCTTCCTTCTTCAATGGCTGGATATTTCTCTAAAAGGGGACATGAAACAAGGACCTACTTGTGTGCTTGTCACCTAGGGTTTTAAATCAGAAAATTTTATAAGTAAATGCAAGAATACAAGCCTACAACCATTCAATTAAGAAGCTTTGCAGAAAATACACTTACATATCATGAAGAAATAGCAATGCAAACCCTAGTTGTAAACCTTCCTTCAAAAGAAATGCCAAATATGCCAAGAAAATCCTTCCATCATCAAGTGCGCCTCACTTTAAAAGACCAAATACCCAATAAGGGTGCAAAAATAATACCTCACAAGAGAGTGAGTTGTGTTGTTATGTCAAAATGAGGGGAAAACACCTAAATATATAGTGTATCGTGACCTCTAATTAAAATTAGGTCATTAAAAATAGCCGACAAGGCTACAAACCAAAATCATACTATTTTTACATTAAATTGTTAAATCAAATCCCTAAATGAGCATAAGCAAGACGTCAAGCCCTACTAAGGGAGACGTTAGCCCTTTTTAGGGAAAAACCCAGCACAAATGACAAAATGTTGGCCCTCTTTGGGCCTCCAAACCCTGCCACACGTGCCAACTACCCTGTCAGACTGCCACACTGTCAAGATGACATCAATGGCTCCTAGGTGAAGTCATGGGCCATCAAAGGTAGACGTTCCAACTGAAATGGGTAAACCCCCCTGGGCTGGGCTCAGCCAAAGTGTCTTGGATGGAACATCCTTCTTCTTCTCAGGTGCAAAATCTCAATCAAACATTGTCCTGTCTCTGCCCCTGATGGGGTCCTAACAACCATCTAATGGGCTCTTCAGCCCCATGGAGGTCCGAACTAATCATCTCCCAATGTGTACCAGTCCAACTGGTACATGTCCGTCGGGCATGGTCCTGCACATCAAAAACTTCGCCCTCCATGGGTTCATTAGTCACAGGGATCATAGCAATGTTAATCACATTTCATCATTAAGGTTATCAAACATATGCATAAAAACTCTGATATATCATTCAATAGCTTAAAGATATTACAAAGACCTACAATACAAATCCGAAGAAAAAAGGAAAAATACCTTATTGGGCTATTATCCATAAGGAAAGGAAAGTCTCCAAGGGGTATCATCCAAGCCATGCAAAACGAGGTGATGTGGTCAAAGGATGTCCAGACATATGGGTAGAGTGGGAGATAGGGATGCATGATATTACCTGTGGGTGCGTTTGTAGAAGGTGAGCTGTACCCATCACGAATGCAATTCTTTCCAAGATCTTTATTGCCTTTATTCTTTTCTTTTCTTTATTTTCTTTTTTCTTCTTTATTTCAAGGACTAACTAGAGGACACTGCCTTGGGATGGTGACCAGAGCTGACAGTGTTACCCACAAGCACTTTCATAGAGATGATAAGGTTGGCTCGTGATGAGAACCCCTTTCCCTTGGCCATGCAACCAAAAGTCACTGCCCTGGAATGGTAACCAGATAATGGCAATGTCATACTGCTAGGTACCCATGAACATAATAGGCTGGCTCATGATGAGACCCCCTGTCCTCTTGGCTAGGTCTTGTTTTGTTATTTTTCTTCGGGTCCCTCTTGTTTCTTACTGAGAGGCTTTTTATTGCCTTTTCGGAGATCCCTGTGCGAGGCATCTCTAGGTTTCATTTCTATGGATTTTATCTTTTACCAGCTTCTTTTACCTTCTGGGCCTTTAGCCCCTTCTTCCCATGAGATAAGGTGCAACCCTACAAACAGATCATCCTAATGCCCGGACTAGGGGAATGGGACAAATGAGCGGGAGATAAGATGAAAAAGTGATGATATGATGTGAGTGGACGATGGCTCTTCATAAATCCCCTCGGTGGAAAACCAAAACTTATCGGTACAGGCTTGCTAGGACACCCTGCAACTCCCCTCAACAATGGTCAAGTGGGTCAATGTAAGATCCAAACAGTTTTTAGAAATAAAAGGAGTAAGATGCATATATCTAAAGGTTATAATGATCAAAAGTGATACATACCATGATACCTGGACCAATTACCTCATGGAGCAAGAGCTTTCTCTGATACAAGACCAAGCCGATGGTGATGGATGTTGTTGCTACTGACAAGATGAGTCTAATGAAAGAGAAGAAAGATGGACCCTCTAGGGCCATGCTCATGTCAATCGTGCTCTCGGTACTCCATGTCTAGGACCTGTGGGCCTCGAGATATGATCTCCTAGTCATCCCTAGAAATCGGGGATGACATCTGGCTCTAACTCGGGGACATGTGCTCACCGTAGAGCGCATGAGAATCTCAGCATCTCTAGCATAACCTGCAGACCTTCTAAAACTTGATAGAGGCATCAGTAATAAAGGTGGGGTGGTATTTCCACCCCACAATATATATATGTATATAACTGAAATAAAATAATCAATATGCAAGTGAGGAAGCAAACTATCATGAAATGCAAATGGTATAATACACGAAAAATGCCTACTTACCTGTACTTACCTATGGATTCAAGTCCCACCACCTCGGTGGGGTCTGAGGAGGTGCCTGTTGATGGGTAATGGGCGCCTTCTTCCTTCCAAAGTGGACAAATAGTATGAGTTATCAACTGATTCCATTCCAACTTTGATCATATTGTCCTGTGTTTTATCATTTTTAGCAGGATGAACAATGTATTGCACATGATCCCTAGTTATTGGCACATTAAGTAGACGTCCCAACGTTCCATCTTTCAAAGGTAATCGCAAAAAGGTGAGGTCCATCTCAAGGGAACCACCTATCATTGAGAAAAACTTCCTAGATAACAACATTCCCCACACATCTGGGACATCGACCACTATAATGTCAATGTGGACTATCTTCTCAGGGTATTCTTTCAAGTGCACTTCAACATTTTCAACCACCCCATGCATGGGTATTGCTTTAGATTTGAAACCACACACATTCCTGTAAGGCCTAGTGACCTTCAAACCCATTTGTTGCATGACTTTAAGAGACATCATGTTAGCACCAACACCTGTATCTAGCATGCAATTGTTAATATATTTGTCATTCATAGTTAAAGTCATGAAGAAAGGGGGGTTTTCACCATACTGGACCCTAAAATGTTTAGCTTGCAACATAATAGGGGGGTCCATAGGTTCATCTGATCCCAAAAAGAAGGTATCAAAGCATTCTTTCATGGATGGGATCTTGATTGCTTCTCTTAGGGGAACATTCACATGCATCTTTGATAACGCCCCTTCAAAGTCAAAGTTAAGGTCAACCTTACCAGTCTTGGATGTCCTAGGAAGAAGCACCTCAAGAGGTGGGGGTTTCGACTGATCAGCAGTAGGTTGCTTCAGATTCTTCCTTCTATATACCTGAACTTCATGCTTCTTTAGCTTTTCTCATGATTCCTGGTCCAAGTTGTTTATTACCGCCATCCTTGCTGCTTTGGCTGCTTCCCTCACCGATTGTTGATGTTCTATATCTGTGACATTTATCTGAGGAAAGTTCATGAAGCAGTCCATGTTATTGACTTGTTGTTGGATGACGTTATAAGGACATTCATGCTCCCAATGTGCTTCACTGCACTTCAGGCACCAAGGATTTTTATCAACAATGTTTGTAGGGGCCAAGGTATTTGGAACTTTGTTTTCATTCTTTGGCTTGTAAAATTGGTTCCCTTTCTGGAATTGCCCTTTGAACAGAGGCCTAGGAGCTTGATCTGGGATTCTTCAAGTCTGACAATCCAGCTCATCATTTCTTCCTTACTCTTTATGATGCCATCCATGGAGGCTTGTAATTTGTTGATACTGGTGCAGAGATCTGAAGTAGGCTCGGCATTGTGTACTATTTTCTGCTTGGTGTCTATTCTCCCCCTAGGGTTAGCAAAGGGCTCAATCTTAGATGAAAAGAGGTTCCCTTCTATCTTGGTGGCGAGCTCCTAGGCTTCTTGAATGGACTGGGGGTTTTTGTCTCTAAGACGATATCCTAGTTGGCCACTAAAAGATCTGGTATAAATATGAACAAGGTAATCATCTTTCAGGTGATGGCTTGTGGGAATTCTTTGTAGCAATGTCTCGAATCTGGTGTGAAATTCCTGAATGGACTCATTCTCATATTTAGCAAGGCTATTCAATCATGTGAGAAGAATATTAGGGTCTTCTTTGATACTCCATATTTTGAGAAAGGCTTCTTCAAGCTTATCCATGGTCTTGATGCTTCCATCAAGAAGGCTGAGGTACCAACGCCTTGAGGCATCATAAAGGGTAGCGAAGAATAACTTCATGACCAAATATTCAGCATCATCACTGATGGGGTGAAGCTGAAAGAATGCCCAAAAGTTACTCATATGCTCTTCGACACTGATGGCATCAGTACCAATAAACTTAGGCAACCACTTCTCATACTTGGGTGGCATTTGCCTAGGATAGCCAGGTATGGTTGACATGTCTAACAGCCTGAAAAGGGTAGATGACCATTGTCTTTGATTGTTAACTGGGTTTGTTGTAGTAGTCTAAGAGGTAGACATGATTCTTAAAGGAAGGCTCTTCCCAAAAAGTGATTTGACAACAAGAGAGTTTAAGGGATCCTTCCTTCTGAAAGACAAAGGAGGATTGTTAAATCTCCTTCTAGTTTGTGGAGTCGCCAGATAGTTTACTTGAAACTACCAAAGGAAAGGGGGAAAAACACCCTAGTGGAGTCGCTAGGTAATCTTGTAAGAAAAGGTCTTTGAGGCAAGGCTTACCAAAAAGATTTTTCATTTGAGGAAGATTGACTCAGTGTTCCCTGGCAGCGGCACCAAAATGTTATCGCACAGTTTGTAGCTGGGTCAGAAGGCTGAAGGATAGAGGCCAAACTGGCGTAATAGGAACCTTCCCCACCCAATGTCACCACAATGGGGAGGTTAGCCCAGGGGAGACGTCCTCGATAACCTGGGGTTTTGAGGAGGCAAAGGTATAAAGATCAAAGTAAAATCCCCTCCTCACAGGTTACCACCAAGATTAGATAGTCTGGCTAAACAACCAATAAAGAAGTGTAGCCCCAAATGAGAACACCTGCCTGGAACAAGAAAATAGCAAAACAATATATGCAGGCTATAATTCAATGGGTTGGTACTTCATATAACTATCTGATGTCAATAGATTAGCAATTATAACAATAGATATCAATGAGATCAACGTTTATCAATATAGCAGTGGAGTAATATCAATTCATCAATAAGTATTGAGATGATGTAACCAACAATGTATCTAATCAATCCCTTGCTCAATAAATGCTCTTAACCATCATCTAATTGCTTATCAACAGAAAGTGTTGCGTCAAGATGGAATAACCAGGTATGACGTCAGCCTTATTAGGGTTAGTTAGTTAGTTAGGGTTTCAATTTATAAGAGTTTGAGAGTTGTTTTAATCACTATCACTTCAACGTTGTGGATCTAAGATCAGTGCCTAGGGGTAGATGGAGTCAATTAAGGAGAGGACACAAGGTTGAAGGAATAAATGCTAAGGACAAGAGGGAACGGTTCTAGAGTGCTGCAATGGTAGGGCCCTAGAATCAAAACCCTAGGGGAAAGAGGCTCACTCCAGTGTTGCTTAAGCAAGGCCTTATGCTCTTTCCTCCTTCCTTAGGTCAATCTTGGCAAAATGGCTAGCATAAAAGATAAGTTAAAACAAGAGGATGGAATGAGGGAGAGTGTTGCAATGGCAAGGCTCTATCACCAAACCCTAGAAGATGGACGGCCCTAGGTGTAGATAACCTAGGCCTGGGACGTAACCTCCTTCTTAACCTTTGAAAATCACATCTAGCACAAGGGAAAAAATGAAAAGAGTGTAGCAAAGGCTAGGCTCTTCCTTCCTTCTTCAATGGCTGAATATTTCTCTAAAAGGGGACATGAAACAAGGACCTACTTGTGTGCTTGTCACCTAGGGTTTTAAATCAGAAAATTTTATAAGTAAATGCAAGAATAAAAGCCTACAACCATTCAATTAAGAAGTTTTGTAGAAAATACACTTACATATCATGAAGAAATAACAATGCAAACCCTAGTTGTAAACCTTCCTTCAAGAGAAATTCCAAATATGCCAAGAAAATCCTTCCATCAACAAGTGCGCCTCACTTTAAAAAACTAAATACCCAATAAGGGGGAAAAAATCAAACCTCACAAGAGAGTGAGTTGTGTTGTTATGTCAAAATGAGGGAAAAATGCCTAAATATATAGTGTATCATGACCTCTAATTAAAATTAGGTCATTAAAAATAGCCGACAAGGCTACAAACCAAAATCATACTATTTTTACATTAAATTGTTAAATCAAAGCCCTAAATGAGAATAAGCAAGATGTCAAGCCCTACTGAGGGAGATGTTAGCCCTTTTTAGGGAAAAACCCATCACAAATGACAAAACGTTGGCCCTCTTTGGGCCTCCAAACCCTACCACACATGCCAGCTTCCCTGTCAGACTGCCACACTATCAATATGATGTCAATGTCTCCTAGGTGATGTCCTCGGCCATCAAAGGGAGGCGTTCCACCTGAAATGGGTCAACCCCCCTAGGCTGGTCTCAAACAAAGTGTCTTGGATGGAACGTCCATCTTCTTCTCAGGTGCAAAATCTCAATCAAGCACTGTCATGTCTCTACCCCTGATGGGGTCCTAGCAACCATCTGATGGGATCTTCAGCCCCATGGAGGTCTGAACTAATCATCTCCCCATGTGTACCAGTCCAACTGGTACTTGTCCATCAGGCATGGTCCTGCACATCAAAAACTTCGCCCTCCATTGGCTCATTAGTCACAGGGATCATAGCATTGTTAATCACATTTCATCATTAAGGTTATCAAACATATGCATAAAAACCCTGATATATCATTCAATAGCTCAAAGATATTACAAAGACCTACAATACAAAGTCGAAGAAAAAAGAAAAAATACCCTATTGGGGTAGTATCCATAAGGAAAGGAAAGTCTCCAAGGGGTATCATCCAAGCCATGTAAAACGAGGTGATTTGGTCAAAGGATGTCCAGACATATGGGTAGTGTGAGAGACAGGGATGCATGATATTACCTGTGGATGCCTTTGTAGAAGGCAAGTTGTACCCGTCACAGATGCAATTCTTTCCAAGCCCTTTATTGCCTTTATTCTTTTCTTTTCTTTATTTGATTTTTTCTTCTTTATTTCAAGGACTAACTAGAGGACATTGCCTTGGTGTGGTGACCAAAGCTGACAGTGTTACCCACAAGCACTTTCACAGAGATGATAAGGTTGGATCGTGATGAGACCCCCTTTCCCTTGGCCATGCAACCAAAGGTCACTGCCCTGGCATGGTAACCAGATAATGATAATGTCATACTGTTAGGTACCCATGAACATAATAGGCTGGCTCATGATGAGACCCCCTATCCTCTTGGCTAGGTCTTGTTTTGTTATTTTTCTTCAAGTCCCTCTTGTTTCTTACTGAGAGGCTTTTTATTGCCTTCTCGGGGATCCCTGGGCGAGGCATCTCTAGGTTTCATTTCTATGGATTTTATCTTTTACCAGCTTCTTTTACCTTCTGGGCCTTTAGCCCCTTCTTCCCACGAGATAAGGTGCAACCCTACAAACAGATCATCCTAATGCTCAGACTAGGGGAATGGGACAGATGAGCGGGAGATACGATGAAAAAGTGATGATATGATGTGAGTGGACGATGGCTCTTCAAAAATCCCCTCGGTGGAAAACCAAAACCTATGGGTACAGGCTTGCTAGGACACCCTGCAACTCCCCTCAACAATGGTCAAGTGGGTCAATGTAAGACCCAAACAGTTGTTAGAAATAAAACGAGTAAGACACATATATCTAAAGGTTATAATGATCAAAAGTGACACATACCATGATACCTATACCAATTACCTCATGGAGCAAGAGCCGATGGTGATGGATGTTGTTGTCACTGACAAGACGATTTTGATGAAAGAGAAGAAATATGGGCCCTCCAGGGCCATGCTCAGGTCAATCCTACTCTTGGTATTCCATGTCTAGGACCTGTGGACCTCAAGACATGATCTCCTAGTTATCCCTAGAAATCAGGGATAACAGGTCCTACCGCTTGTTTTTCCCCCGAAGCCATCTCGACTTATTTAAAATCATCATGCTCGTAGGCTGCCAACCCAGTCTTTTCTAATGCAGATGGTGAAATCAAACCATCTATAGCACCATAATCAAATAAAATATTAACATTGATATGATTTAGCATACCTGATGACTCCACCACCGTGGATTGATGTTATGCCTAGTGATTATTAACCGCTGCATAAATCTGGTGGCTTCCACTTGCTCTTCCCATCGAGGCCTTTCCTTCTCTATGCACAAATCCTGATTGTAACTCTGGGCAGTCACGCTAGTAATGGGGTCCTCCACATCCCCAATAGGTAACACGAGATTGAACCTGGGCATTGTTCTGTGACTGTCTCTGAAATTAGTTCCTTCCCCTGGAACCACTGCCCCTACTAGTTGTCCCCTGAGATGGTCGTGGACCTGCCTATGTTGGTGATGAACGAGATGTTGCACTCGCTGCCATTGAAATCACTATGGCTACTGTCCTTGGTGTGACTCTATTACCATATGGAGGTGGCCTTGAGCCCCCTCCCCTGGGAAATGTCCTAAGGGCCTTCCCCATGAATCCAGGACGATGCGGAAAGGTTGGTCTCATACCTCCAGTTAAGTTCATGTGTTCCTCCGCATAACGCACATTTTCCACTGCTTCTGCTACTGAAGACGGTTTCCACATCTGCACCATAGCCCTTATCTTAGGGTTTAATCCATAGACAAAGCGTTCTGCTTGTCGTTGGTCATTATCCATGTATGAAACATATTTGACCAATTCCATAAACCTGATCTCATATTATTCTACGGTTTTGTTTCCCTGTACTAGAGCACGAAATGATCCCACCTATTGTTCCTTGTAGAAAGCTAGTAGATATTTCCTTCAAAACCTCTCCTCGAAAAGTTCCCAAGATATGGTGTCTGGGGTAAGATGCAGTTGCCTTTCCAGGTTGCCCCACTAGTTCAAGGCACTGTCTCTCAACTGAAAAATCACTATCTTTGCCTTTGAATTGGATGCATAGTCTCTTAAGGAAAAACACCTTGTCATGCCTTCCAACCATGCCTCAGCACGTTCACTGGCATGACCCCCAGCAAAATCCAAAAGTTTGATCTTCTGCAGTTCTCTAGTGATGTCTTCGGGTGGAGGTCCTCCCCCTGAATCCATTGACGCTTCTGGATTACCCATTCCAGATGGTGGGGGTTCCACTTCGATCCCTGTTGGTTGATGCCCCTTTAAAGTCTCATTTATGGCCTCCAAAGAGCGCAGAATGAGAGATAGTTCAGGCGATGGTGGCGGCGGCGTTGGTGGTCCCTATGACGATGCCCCTCTGCCTCGATTTCCTCGAGTCCTAACCATCCTGTATATTTTAATCTTCATCAACCAAAGTTGTCAGGTGAGTTCAAGGAAATTTCACATTTGCGCAACTTTAAGCTAGAAAACAGGGTTAGGCGTAAGTTTTTTTTCTTTTTACTTGTCTGTAAACAAACGTTACTCTCTTTAGGGGAAGTGGCTAGGTTAGGGTTAAAGTGTCTAAGCTTGTTGTCTTTGCCTAAGAAAACTATTGACCCCCTCTCCTGGTAACTATGCTAGCATTGCACCACACTCATCAATTCCTCTAGCTTACTTTCCTAGCGTGCATGAAACCCCCTCCCGCTTATCTTGGTCTAAGTCTTTAAACTTTTCATTTAAAACTAATTAATGTGATTTTCTGCCTAATGTTGATTAATTATTAAGAACTAATGAATTAATCACATTAGTTTTAAACCTATATATATATAAACCTAAATTTAAATCTATGTTTAAACTAATGGACTTATATATGTTTAAACCTATATAATTTAAACTATATATGAAAATCTTAGGCTTATGTTCTAAATTATATATTATATATAAATGAAAAATGTTCTAATTTATATTATCTCCAGTCACAACTTATGTTTTATGTTTTAAAACATAGTACTAGAGCTTATATTATGTTTTAAAACATACACAACTTATGTTCTTATATATAAATTATGTTCTAATTTAAATTTAAAATATATAATTTATATTTGAAAATCTTATTTAAATATTTATAAAAAAAAAAAAAACAATTTATTCAAATGTAACTAATTTTAAACAATCAACACTTAATCTAATAATAGTTTAAAGCAATAAATAATAATAAATAAATAAAAATTAAAATAAAATAAATAAATAATTAAATTAAAACAATCAATAAAAAAAAAAATCGAAACGGGCATCGTGGGTGCATGAGATCCATGTGCCCTCGTCCCCAGGGCTCTCATCCTCAACCCTAATTTATTCTCGCCCTTATCTCCTCGAACCCTAGCCTCACTCGACCCTTTTCATTCTCGTTATTTTTTGTCAAACGCTCAGCAGAGGTGAAGGATGAGGCCGGCCATGGTTGTCCCTCTGCTCAGTCGACCCTGGTATCCACGAGTTCCAGGAATGGAGGGTGCATCGTGCATAGTGGCACATTCCCTCTGCTCCTTCGTCGTGGTTCAATCACTCGGCAACTGGACTTTGGTGCTTGATAGCTTGGGCACCGACTGTGTGATGAGTTGTGTGGCTACCAGTCGCGGGTTCAAAACCTATGAACCTTCCAAACTCATTTTTTTTTTTCGGTTGGGCCTGTGTGTTTTATGCTTGGTGCATTGGTTATGTGTGTGTGGTTCGATTATTTTCTTGAAAAAGCTTTCTATTATTTTCCTCTGTTGTTTTGTGTGTCGGGTGGAGATTTCCTAGGGGGTATTATTTTCTTAAAATTTATAGGCCCTTATTTGCTCTGAAAGTACAGTAGCTTTAGATATACTACCCCAGTTTCTGGATTTCTTAGGATGTGTTTATGTTACCATGCAAATACTGATCTGGTGATGAGATTTTATACCGAAGAAATCCAAAAATTTGGCATTGTTTAGGCTTGATGAGAATGGCATGTAATAGCTGTTGAGAATATGTTTTCCCAGGCTTGGCTTGGCTTGATGGTTATGCTACGATGATATGAGGGAGATCGCTGGTAAGGATATTAACATTTGTTTTGGTTGTTATTCTCTTAGGGTTTACTCGCTTCATCTGTTTCTTTGGTCTCTTTAAAGTCTGAATATTTCAGAGTGCATTTGAGAGGGATTTCATAAATCCCTAAAAAGAGCTTCAGTGAATCCTGAAACTTTGGGTAACTAGTATGTTTATGTATTTTGATTTTCTTATTAAATCAAATAGATTTGGCAACTCTAGAATGCGAGAAATATGCAATCTGATTGAATGGATGTTGGTCTTTGTCTATTTTTTTCTTTTACGTGTAGTGCATAGCCTTTGGCCCCTTGCACGATGACACTTGGTTTGAGTGTCTCCTTTGTGAATCGAGTTTCATATTTCATCTGATTGTTGTGATGTTTGGTGATCGTGTTGTGGAGCAAGACCCAAACCCCAAAACTTTTTTTATATATATACCAGATGTGTAGTGCAATGAACTATTGGGCCCCTGGGCTCAATCCTCATGGTGTTTGATGAGTGGTCTAAGCACATACATGTAGACTCGGGCTGTGCTAGTCTTGGTGTCAATGCATTGTGCATAATCTATGGATTGGTAGGGCTCCATGGGCGGGCGTTGGAACTTGGTTGTTGACTTAAAAATTGATCTATCGACGACTTTTATGAGTTAGGTATTAGGTTTTATGTAAATGAATTATGTTGTGTTCTAATGCTTGGTGCTAGGCACTCGGTCTCGACTGACCTGTTTATTTCAATGAGGGTGTTCAGGCAATTTGTTAGCGTACAGGTGTCATAGATTTTCAGGAAACCTGAGGTTGAGACTTTGAGCCTTTCATTGTTTTATTAACCTGTGTGGAATGTTTGATGCAGGTACTCTTGACTTCAATACCTGTCAGGATAATTATAGATTGACCCTCGAGCCAAGAATGGAACCATGGTGGAAGGTTTAATATGTCGTCAACCTCACCATTGAACCAAGGCCCTGTTGGTACTATGGTTGGTCTTTCACATACTATTTTCATATTTTCTTTTCTTATTAGCTACACCCAATATGTTGTCGTCGTGAGGGCAAGACTTTCCTATGTACTTTTCATTTTCTCATGTTGTTCTTCAGAGATGCATGTAGTCGACACTCTCTGATATCTTTTCTTGGCATGCTCTTAGTTGCTTCTATATCTATATTTTTTTTAATTTATTATTCAGTTTGCACTTCAGCAATGCTTGCCTTCAGCTTAATTCTTTTTGTGTCTACAGTTAGAAGCATTGCAGGATATAACATTTCAAACAGAACATGAAAAGAGAAACAAATGGTATTGGCTACCCTATAGAAAAGACTCAAAGATGGTGTTTGCTTATAACCTTTGTTCATTAACAATATTCTGAACATTTGTTGGTTTCTAGGTTTGAAATATGCGATTGTAGTTTCTGCATAGTAGCATAATAGAAAAAAAAACGTCAAAGCAAAAGGTGATGGAAGAAACTGCTGACTGAAGGTAAAGCAAAATTCAATAGGTTAATAAAAGACGCAGAGGGATATTCATACATCTACATTTTCAAAAGCACAGTTGATTAATAAATTTCGCTGCTGCAGAAGAACTGAATTTCTTTGATGCAAAACACCCCGTAAAGGTTCCAATCATTAAGAGTCAACTGGGGCATCTAGCAGCTTATAACAAAGTGGTTTGGGAGTCAAAGCTGGCTGTGAATAGCTAAAAAGAAGTTGTTTAAATTTCTGAGTGGGTAGGTAGGCCCTTGGCTCCAGATTTTAAACCAAGGCTCTGATACTATGTGTAAGGTCCTATCTAACAGAACCTAAAATTTAAATCTATTTAAACATAAAATTTATTTCAACGTATAAGCAATTTCATTAAGCAGCATATAAGCAAATTCAACAGCATGATGATAACCACATAATACAGCATAATAATATTTACGAGCATATTATAATCAATTTCATAACACAACAGAATAATGAAATTTCATACCTCTAACTGATGCTACTGTTGTCCCTAACTCTATTGTCCCCAACTCTGCTTGATACACTGCCCAAAACCATCTAACCATCCAGCCAGCTAGGAACAGAGCCTCTCCGGCTCCCTAGCTCCAGGATTCCATAAGGATTCCTGGCCCCTGAGCCCAAAACTCCCAGCAACCAATGCTCTCCTGTGATAGTCCACCAAACTCTAGACCAGAAAAATACAGTCCCTAATATCAAAATAATGCTTCCTTCCCCCAAAATAAAAAAGTATCCTCTCTCGAATGCCTCTGCCCCCTCATACCCTCCTTCCCATTCACTGCCTCTCCATTCAATTCCAACCACCTTATCCCTCCATTCAGTGCCTTATCCCTCCATTTAATGCCAACCATCCCTCAATATGTTAAGTTTTCTATTAAATAAATTAAAATTTATTAAATTTTAATTCATTACCCAAACATTAAATGAGTTAATTAATTAATTAACATACATTAAACAATAATTAATTAATTAATATTATTAATATATAATCATTATTTAACTAATATACATTAGGACAGTTAATTATTTAATTAATTAAACTTAATTAACCTTAAGCAATTATTTAACTAGGGTTGTTACATTATTTGTCATCTTCAGATGATTGATTTTCATGCACATATTATTCAAATGCTTGGCATCCTGGTAATTATATGATCATAGATTTTTTCTATGATGATTCATCGTAGCATACTCATGAAGATTTCCAACCACCTTCATGATTAGATCTTTATGGATACCAATCCATGGCCATCCTAGAGCAGTCAAAATCTCACCCTAAAAAGAAAAAGCATTTTCATCTTGAATCATTTTACAGTGATTCGCGAATGAAGAAGCAATTTATTTCTTTCTCCAGACATGAGACGATCCCTTACCTCTTTTGTTCTTCTCTAAGGAATCATCAGGATTTCTTGGGATCTCGCATGTCTCCTCAGTCTTCAGGAAGTAGAAATCATGCTAATGGGGATGAAGATGAGTTATCGTCTAAGTTACTATACTATAAATAGGTTGTTAGGTTTTGAATAAAATTATGGGAAAAATACATGTCTTGGGTTAGATAAGAACATGGTATGATGTTTTCCTAAATCGTGAGTCAAACGTTGGTTTGTCATGGGAAAGGTTTTTCTTTTTAACCATGTAACTAATGCTTTTTCCCTTGTGCCAATATGTGGGTTGTCATGTCACTAAAGGGTCATTATGAAAGATCGTGATGTCATTTTAAAGCATTCAAAGTTCTAATGATTTCATGATATCGAATCTATCAAGGACATGTGGCAAATAAAATCATTTTGCATTGCAAGTTGATACATGACACCCTTATGTTGCGTGTGGAGAATGACGAGGTGTGATAGAAATAATCATGATTTAATTGAAGTTATCATTCAAATGTATTCTCCCTCTAGGTAAAGAAAACATCAAGATATTGTTTCTCTTCATCCACGATTCTAAAACCTCCTCTCCAAGCTTGTCACGTAGAAGACATTGATGTTCATTGTGGCTCTGAGTTTCCTATTGTTGTTCATTGTTGTGCAGATTTTCCTATTGCTACTTGTTGTTGCACATACATCACTATTTCTCATTTGTTGCACAAAGTTTATTTCTCCCGTTTGATGTGCAGAGGTTATTGTTCTGGTTTTACTGTGCAGTGGAAATTGCAATCTATTTCCATGCACCTGCAGTTCACACAGGGTTGACATATATCATCATCATGAAAAATCCTAAACGAAGAAGAAAGAATGTAAGAAGTGATGAAATTGTGAAGTTTGAGCCACAGGGTTTAAATTTGGTAAACGCAGACCCATCAATCAGAGCATCCTTTGAACAAGTGGGTTGCATCAGGTTTTGTGAAAAACTCTAAGGGTACAACAGACAAGTGGCGAGGGAGTTTGCATAGAATTTAGATGGAGCGAAGACTAAAGTGGGCAACCTCTAGTTGCAAGTTTTTGAAGATAGCGCCGCAGATGCAACAGAAATCCCTACCCATGGAGAAAAGTGGTTCAAAAGTATGTAGTTATATCTGTATCACTATCATGATTTTATGAAGCATGAATTTATAAATTCCAAATTTGGCGCTACCATACACAGAGAGATTTTATTGAAAAGTCACAGTGATTTGTTGAGGGTTATCCAGAGGTTTTTACATGTGAAGGGAGATTTAACAAGGTTCAACAATATCACATCAAGATCTTAATGCATTTCACTGGTAAGAATACTTTGAAACTACCATATTATCTCTTCAAAAGTCTTGGAAAGATGGCTGACAGAGTACAACTAAGGAAAGAGCAAGGAGATGCCAGCCTTTTTCATTTTTCTTTGATCAAAATATTGGTATTAGAGGAACTCAGAAAGAGGAATCAAGAATGGGAGTCTTTTCTAAATTCATCAGGCATAGCAGTAGATTCCCTAAGCAGCCCACAAAGTTGGATAATTACACCCTCATCAGTAGAAAGAGCTGAAACATCAATTCATGAGAGCTCTGTTAAGAAAATGGGAGGAGAAACTGAAGAACTTGTAGCATGTCAGCAAGCTAAGAAGAAAGGAAAGAAACTCCAATTCTCTCCAGTAGTGATTGAATATCCTAGTAAACCGCACACCAAATCTACATCAAAGAGAATGCTTGTTGTACATGTTATCACATGCTAATTTGCATTAATTTTTCCCAAAGAATCTTGTCCTTGTGCTATCTTTCCACTCAGATTTTAAAAAATTTCACCAGCTCCGTCAAGCTCCCATCACCTAAATCCTTCACTCAACTGATCATCCAAAATAGTCATGTCCTCCATGAGTCAAAAATTGGCAAATATCCCAAACCTATACCTAGCCTTAATTCTTATCTAAATCCATCAGTTCCATCACTTCATTCATTTTTACCCTTATTACCATATTCCCGTTGAAAATATAAAAAAAAATCATTTTATTAAGTTTAAGCACCCTTATCCTATCCACAAAGTCATGTGATAAGCTTCATATGCCCAAAGTCCTTAGAAATTGGAAAAGGCGTTTATTATTTTTTTTTAAGTAAAAAGGGTAGTGCCTGTTATATTACCATAGCCAAAGTACAAAATTCAAGACTGTAGGTGATGCCAGCTGTCCCGCCTGAGCAGGAAACCGGGACAGCTGGCCTCCATGTCCATGTGTCACACTGAGTGCAAAATTAGCAAAAATTGACAAAGTTGACGTCCTGCCCGAAGGAAACCATGACTCATGGTCACAGCATGAAAGCTGGTTATTCTATCTAATGCTAAGACTAACTGGTAGCTAACTAGTAAAAGGTAGGAACTGTAACTACAGCACCAAGACCAGAAATGAGTTTTAAGCATGAGGGAACCTTTGAGCCAAGTTGTTTGTCCTAGACCTCGGAGTGCCTCCACCTCGTCGGGAACGTGTAGGTGCGCGCACAGGTCGGACATTGCTTTTTTGTCGAAGCTATGGAATGTGCCGCGAAGAACATGTCCATCCGCTGATCCATGCATTCCAGGCGGAAGATTTGGTCATCTAACTTGTGCCTGATTTCAAAGACAAGATTGAGGTACCCCCAGTCAGCTACAGGTGGCTGCTCCTTGCAATCCTCGCTGGTGGCCGCATTCGCATCCTGTGTTTTGTGTCGTCGACACTCTCGTTCTGTCTCCTTCTCTTCTTTGGTGGGCTCGGGAGGAGCCTCCTCTTCCACGTAGCAGGGGGATTAAGGCTTCTCCGTGGTGGCAGTAGAGGGGTCGGACACCTTGCAATCAAACTGACATTTGCTATGGGTGCCAAAGCTCATGCTTGGGTTCCAGTTCTCTGGTACCATGAACAGGGTGTGCCCAGGAGGGCTTGGCAGACCACCTTCCGGTATGACCTCTTCCACGTACGCCATTGGAGGCATACGTGGTCTGGTCTTTCGTCGTCGAGCTGCAATCACCATAGCCCTCTCGAAAGTCTACTTTCGTTTACACCGAGACTCTGTCGCCTCAAATTTCTGCTTTCGTTTACGCCGAGACTCCTCCGAATACCAGGCCTCTCCCCGGCGTGACCTCCCTCGAATTCGGGGCATGACGGGGTCACTGTGAAAAGTCTGAGTGCTACCTGTGCCTGTCCAATTGTGTTGGAAGAAAGGTGGGGTTGCCGAGTGCAGTCGTCGAGCCAAAGAAGCAGGAGGGAGGCTACCGCGACTCTAGTTCAACTGAGAGACGAAAGCTTCCCGGAGCAATTTGGTGTATGAAGTCGCTACCCGAACCACGAGCATTGTTATTAACACCACCGTCATAGCCATAACATTAAACCTCGCCATTAAACTCTGCTGCATAGTGCTCTGGTGAGGGGTACCCCTCGCTTGCGCGAGGGGCCTCATCGCGAGGTTTTGCCTACTCGAATGCATGTGGGTTAATGGTCGAGGTGATACGAGCCGGTAGATGCATTAAAGCAGCATCCCGGCTCGATCCCACATGGCACTATCGTGCCACCTGTCACCCCATCCGGGGAGAAAAGGCGTTTATTATTACTAATATAAATATTTTCATATTAAAATATTTAATCCAATATTTAATTTATGGCATCACATCAAATCATGGGCACGAATCTCAATTTATAATGTGGAAAAGTCAAAGGGTGGATGGAGGGCACACATACACATCAGGCGGAGAATTAGCACTGAGGTTAATTATGTGAAGGCGGGTCGATATGTAAACCGGTGGTTTTTGGTTTTTTGTCGGGGACACGTGTCCTTACGTGGTGAATATCGGGGGTAAAAGTGTTGTGGAGTAAACCACTCCATCCCCATCCTGATATAATAAACGCAACCATTTATCATATGGTTTATGTGCGACATTTTTCCAAGAGTGTTGTTTAATAATGATTATGGAATTTCCAATAAAAGAAATTCTTCCTCACGATGAAATTGTTTTACAAAGGTAAAATTTAAATTTTACAAATCAAAGAGATTAATGTTTATTTCCATGGAAAAGAATTAAATGGGAAGATTCACGTGAAAGCAAGACTTGGGTAATTTTTTATCCAAAATTTTTATAGAAGTAAAAGAAGATTAAAGATGGTAAAAAAGACATGGTTTTCAAAACCATGGGAAACAAACCAATAAATGGTTTTCACAGTGAAAAGGTAAATTGGAAAAAACAAGACACAGTAAATGTTTTTCACAGTGAAATGGTAATTGGGAAAACAAGACATGGTTTTCAAAACCATGGGAAGAAAGCAATAAATGGTTTTAAAAACCATGGGCATGAATTAAATTATGGAAATTTAATTCTACAAGATAGAAAAATATTTGGGAATTATTTTTTATTCAAATATATTATTCCCAAATATTTAATGAGAATATGGATAAATGGAATTAGATTTGAAATAATATAAGTGACATTTCCAAGAGAATGTGGCAGAGGAAGGAGCTAAAGCGTCAGAGGAATCGACAGTTGGATCATGAAACGTTTTTTCTGAAAACTGTAATTTGTAATCATTGAAGTCATTTTTAGAATCTGAAACGTTTCATTTCAGCTATTGTAATCAGTTTCTAACGAAAGGAAATCAAAATTGTATAAATGATAGACGTTCTGAATGTATTAAAGTGGGCAGAAGTGCAAGAGCACATTTTATTTGTTTTCTAAACTCAATTGTAAATTTCTGGAGCTAAATTGAATACATGTGCAGAAGCTTCTGAAGTCTTTATGAAAATATTATAATGGTGGTGATATGAATTTTGTTTCCTCTCATTGTATGTATTTCCTATGTTCTTTAATTCCATTTACATTGTCTTTTCTTTAAATTGGATAGTCAACGGTCCAGAATTCATCTTGTGATGCTCTTGGCTAAAGCAATTTAAACTGTGTATTTCTTCCTAACTAATTCAGAATTCATTTCAGTAATGCTCTGATGTAGTTACTTGTTTTCTCCTTTTTCTTACACTCTGCATAAATTCAATTTAAAACTGAGATTCATTGCCTCATTTAACCTTTATCCTCTGGAGATTTCTACTGGCCAGTCATTGTTTTCATTCACTTTCAAAATTTCGACTCCATAACCCTGAGTGTCCCTCCTGTTCTTGGCCATTAAATTTATAAAAAAAAAACAAAACAAACTAAATCTAGCCATTGATTGCTAAAGAAATACCCAGTGACATGAGAGATCCCTCTTTGAGTTGAGCAAGCTAGTGCCCAGCTCTAAAGTTGGTTGTAATAGTTAACTCTGTCATGTTTCTATCAGCCGGAAAAAATTTACAGAGTGATAACATTTTGGCATTGTTGCCGGGGATGAAATTGAAAAATTTTCCCTGGGAAAGAACGACATGGTTGAGTTCTAAGGTCTGAGAGAATCAAACACTTAGGCACATATTGGTTTTATTCCTGCTCTAGCGACTCCACACATCAAAAAATCAGATTGAAGGTGATTCCACCAGTAGAAGAATCCAGAAATTTAAATTTTCACTAGCGACTCCACTGTCCAAAGACTTAGTAGCCTAAATATTTTATTGATGACTCTGCTGCTTCAATATGGATTACAGATCTGCAAGGTATGCTCCAATGAATCGCTCTCATATTCTTGGCTTTCCAAATCGTATTCTTCACATAGATTGGCAAAAATATTTGCCTAAATTCGAAGATGGGAAAGGAAATGATGTTTCCTTGCACTTGATTAGATTTCACATGCACATATGTAAGTTGGGGGTTGAATTTCATGAGGATTGTTTGATGAAAATGTTTGTGGCTACTCGATAGGGGAAAGCAAGATTATAGTATAAAGTTTTAAAACTAGGTAGCTTATACTCTCTTAAAGGATTCCATATAACATTCTTTAAGCATTATGGAGAATATAATCCTTTATTCTAGGTGTTTGAAGATTGTTGTGAATTTTGTGAACATTTCATTAAGTACCTTGAAAACGTTTTTGGTGATGAAGAATGTATGAATGATGAAATCATAGAAGCCTTTTATGAATATTCATCCCAACAACAAATAGTAGCCCCTCCTTTGGTTGAAGATGAAGTTGATCAAGAAATTGTTGCTAAAAGTCATTTTCCTTCTACTGAAATTGATGAAGATATTCAACAAGATTTCCAGCAAGACAAAGTGCTTCAAAGTTGTCTTTATTCCCCTATGAATGATGTGGTTATTCAAATTCTAAGAAGGGATGATTTTAGGGGCTAAATTTCGCTCATGGGCTAATTTTCCATGGTTTTTACAAAAACGAGATTTGCTATTTTAAAAATGATTCGCCCAAATTCTATAGGATAAAATTATTTTTCCTTAAAAACAGCCAAAATTTTATAAAATACTTAGAAATTTGAATATTTTTAAACAAATATCACCAAACATTTATAGTTGACATATGAAGGATTAGTAATATTCGTCAAGGTTTCTACATTTTAAAATAAATTTCCATCCTTAAAATCATCCCTGATTCTAAGTGGCCTAGACATGGATGAGGATTATGAAACTGCATCTATGGAGACTTCAAGCAATGAACAAACAAGTGACATAGATTTTCAGGAAAGCAACAAAACAATGTATGCCACTTTTGAATCAGAAATACAGAAAGATAATGAAGAGACAGTTGTTTTATTTGATTCCTTTGAAAATCATGGTTTTGAAAATGCATCCATGGGAACTCTAGACTGCGAAATATTTCATGATGTTATATTTTCATGTTTGCAAGAAGATTATGAACAAGAACTTATTCCCCTTCATTAATTTGAAAGTCAAAATGACAGTCCTCAAGCAAATTTCCATAAGTTTAATAAAACCAAATTAGAATTGTTTGATGAACAAGAGGATAGCCTTGATACACATAATATGGTTGTCATATTCGAGGATGATCAAGAATGTATGAATATTTTTGTCGATATGCATGGAAAAGTAGACAAACATATTGTTTCCATTTCATTTGAAAACGTTCTCATAACAGAAGAAATAGAGCAAAAACAACAAACACTTATGAAAGAGGATTGTCTTTCTGTTTTTGTTCATCAAGAAGAAATGATTTTTCATGGTTTTAAAGATCCTGTGGCCATCCTATTACAGTCATCAGTGAAGGAGGAATTTGTTTCATTCATAATCTCAGATTTTGGATTCAATTTTTGTTTTCAGTTGCCATCTCTTACATGTGTCTGCCTGCATAAGAAAAATGTGAGCAGAAGAGAATCGGGAAGCCAATTGCTTGATTGGCTGCATTGGCACTTTGTCATCACTTGATTGAGTATTCATTTCAACATTTTTAGAGTAGATAGGAGTGTGTGAATAATATTGTTGGTCAATAATTTTTCAGTTTTGATTTCCAGTAGTGTGTACAGTCATATTTTAGCAGTGTATTCGGTGTTCAGTATCCAGTTGAG
This sequence comes from Picea engelmannii, assembly GCA_009831015.1. Lineage (NCBI taxonomy): Eukaryota > Viridiplantae > Streptophyta > Pinopsida > Pinales > Pinaceae > Picea > Picea engelmannii. The sequence continues at coordinate 383,168 of ML782651.1, forward strand.
AGCAGTGTGCAGAATTTGGTTTTCAGCAGACACTAGTGACAGGTCGGAGCAGGGTACACACATATGTTTTGGGCGCAGCCCTATGGATCAGGCATCGGGTCTATGAGATCTTTGATACCTCACTGGGAGGATAACATCCCCATTTGGAGTCAATGTTATCACATGCTAATTTGCATTAATTTTTCCCAAAGCATCTTGTCCTTGTGCTATCTTTCCACTCAAATTTTAAAAAAAAATCACCATCTCCGTCAAGCTCCCATCACCTAAATCCTTCACTCCATTGATCATCCAAAATAGTCATGTCCTCCATGAGTCACAAATTGGAAAATATCCCAAACCTATTCATAGTCTTAATGCTTATCCAAATCCCTTAGTTCCATCACTTCATTCATTTTTACCCTTATTACCATATTCCCGTTGAAAATAAAAAATATTCCTTTTATTAAGTTTAAGCACCCTTATCCTATCCACAAATTCATGTGATAAGCCTCATATTCCCAAAGTCCTTAGAAATTGGAAAAAGTGTTTATTATTATTAATATAAATATTTTCATATTAAAATATTTATATTAATATTTAATCCAATATTTAATTTATGGAATCACGTCAAATCATGGGCACGAATCTCAATTTATAATGTGGAAAAGTCAATGGGTGGATGGAGGGCGCACATACATATCAGGAGTAGAATTAGCATGGAGGCTAATTATGTGAAGGTGGGCCGATATGTAAATCATTGTTTTTGGTCAGGGAGACGTGTCCTTACATGGTGAATATCGGGGGTAAAAGTGGTGTGGAGTAAAAAACTCCATCCCAAGCCCGATATAATAAATGCAACCATTTATCATATGGTTTAGGTGCGGCATTTTTCCAGGAGTGCAGTTCAATAATGATTATGGAATTTCCAATAAAATAAATTCTTCCTCATGGTGAAATTGTTTTATAGAGTTAAAATTTAAATTTTACAAATCAAAGAGATTAATGTTTATTTCCATGGAAAAGAATTAAATGGGAAGATGCACGTGAAAGGAAGACTTGGGTAACTTTTTATCCAAAGGTTTTACAAAAGTAAAAGAAGAAGATTAAAGATGGTAAACAAGACATGGTTTTCAAAACCATGGGAAACAAACCAGTGAATGGTTTTCACAGTGAAACGGTAAATTGGAAAAAATAAGACATAGTAAATATTTTTCACGGTGAAATGGTAAATTGGGCAAACAAGACATGGTTTTCAAAACCACGAGAAGAAAGCAATAAATGGTTTTAAAAACCACAGGCATGAATTAAATTATGGAAATTTAATTCTACAGGATAGAAAAATATTTGGGAATTATTTTTTATTCAAATATATTATTCCCAAATGTTTAATGAGAATGTGGATAAATGGAATTAGATTTGAAAGAATATAAGTGACATTTACAAGAGAATCTGACAGAGGAAGGAGATGAAGCGTCAGAGGAATCGACAGTTGGATCATGAAACGTTTTTTCTGAAAACTGTCATTTGTAATCATTGAATTCAGTTTTAGAAGCTGAAATGTTTCAGTTCATATATTGTAATCAGTTTCTAATGAAAGGAACTTGAAATTGTATAAATGATAGACATTCTGAATGTATTAAGGTGGGTAGAAGTGCAAGGGAACATTTTAGCTGTTTTTTGAGCTCAGTTGTAAATTTCTAGAGCTGAATTGAATACATATGTAGAAGCTTCTGAAGTATCTATGAAAAGATTCTAATGGTGGTGATATGAGTTTTGTTTCCTCTCATTGTATGTATTTCATGTGTTCTTTAATTCCATTTACACTGTCTTCTGTTTAAATTGGATATTCAAAGGCCCAGAATTCATCTTGTGATGCTCTCAGATGAAGCAATTTAAATTGTGTGTATTTCTTCCTAACTAATTCAGAGTTCATTTCAATAATGATTTGATGCAGTTACTTGTTTTCTCCTTCTTATTACACTCTTCATAAATTCAATTTACAACTCAAATTCATTGCCTCATTTAGCCTTTATCCTCTGGAGATTTCTACTGACCAGTCATTGTTTTCATTCACTTTTAGAATTTTGATTCCATAGCCCTGAGTGTACCTCCTCTTCTTGGCCAACAAATTTATAAAAACCCCCAAAACAAACTAAATCTAGCCACTGATTGCTAAAGAAATACCCAGTGACACGAGAGAGCCCTCTCTGATTTGAGCAGGCTAGTGCCCAACACTAAATTTGGTTGAAACAGTTACCCTTGTCGTGTATCTATCAACCGGACAAAATTTGCAGAGTGCTAACAGTACATACATCGCAAGAAACTAGTGAAACTCCAAAAAACTTCATACAACCAATTCTCTTTGATGACAAAGATACTTCAATTATTGAGTTGTAGGAATAGTTGAAGAAGGATCACTTTGTCATAGCACAATTAAAGTATGAAAATAGAGAATTGAGGAAGAAGTATCCATAAAAAAATTTCAAGAAAGATATTTATGTGATAAGAGAACAGTCGGTACTATCAATTTTAGTTGGTTCCAAAACAAAGAATAAAGGGAAAGTACTAGAAAAGACTCCATAGGTAAAGGAGATCCCTCAGCCTAATGTTCCATCAACAAGGTCCTCAACTAAGAAGTTGCAACATCAATATGAAATCCCAGTGCAGCATGTGGAGATCAAAATGAAGGGAAAACTTGATTTGCTAGCTGAAGAAACAGAGAACTGAACCACTGGAACTCGAATTGACACATTTTTGTGATTTTTCCATTTTTACTTCTTTTTGGAAAAATCTCGCAAAAAGTTACACAACGAATTTTCCGTGAAAATATGATCACCCGTTGTTGCACAAACTCTGTTGTATTTTTCCTGCGTCACGCAGTGGACTTACTGTGCAATAGTCACAAAATTACTAGAACACCTCCAGCTCATCTTGAATGTTTCGACAATGTTCTAGCTCATCTCCGACAAACATCAGAAGTGGAAATCACATATTTTTGGTTTTATTTATTGCTATATCAAAGTTGTTATGGTTTAAATTAAATGAGTCTGGTCGACTCCTTTTTGGAAGAAAGTTAAAGATTTCATGTTGATTATGTGCAAGTGTTAGGCACAGGTTCTAGGATCATAGTTGAATCCAAATTTGACACTATAAGCATATGATTTTGTATATATTCAAGAAACCATGAAAACCAAGAGGTTGAAAAATGTGTAAGGGAATACTATTGAACATATTATAATTTTTCTTTGTAGTTTATGAAAATTGTTGGATCATAAGTCCTTGAGTTTTGACCACAGAGATACACGTGATTGTAGTATTTTATGCATGTGATTTCTTCGTTTTCATTTCTTGTATTTGATTTTGCAAGGGTTCTTCTTTATGTTGATGTGAAGTATATGTAGCAAAACTCATCTTTATCAAGTGCTCTGTTTCATATAGTTCAGATTGTTTTTCCGCTATAATTTCTTCAAGATTCATCCTTGTTAGGTACCTTGAAGGATTATTTTTTTCTCTGCAATCTGCTATCTACAAATATATCTATTTGGCTTAGAATATTACTTTCTATCTTTCCTTTGTTTATTTTTTTCTCAAATTTACCAAGTATCCAGCAAGTTTTATCGACTTTGATTTTAGTGACTCCATAGCCCAATTATGCTTTTTGTTCATATTTCCACAAACATTACAAATTCATTTATCTTATAGATATATCCTTTGAGTTAAACCAAATTAACCCTTTCAGTGATTAATTTGAAGAGAGAGAGCCCTCTCTGGTTGGAAGGGATAGCTTCCAGCCCCAAGTTGGTTTTAAGGTTACTCTTGTACCTATTTCCTCTCTTAGCCAAGGAAATTACAAAGAGATAACATTTTGGCACCATTTTCGGGGATCGAAGGAGAAATTTCCTTGGGAAAACGAAAAAAATAAATCTAAAATTGGTTCCTGAGAGTGAGAGTGAATTGGATACATCTCTAGATGAAATTTTCACTCTGGCAACTCCAAAATTGAAGATCAGTTTCTAAATATAATTTTTTTTTCAGAATCTTGGCTACCCAAAGAAAATACACAAGGCATCATCCGGATCCATATCCTCCTCAAGCCATTGACAACCTAGAAGGAATGTTGCGCAAGATTAGCAAAAAAGTAACTCAATTGAGTATTTTTCTGGACAAAGTTTTGTCATTTCCTAAAGGTGGAGTAGAAAGAATTGATGACCTAAAATTTGATATAAAATTTGAACAATCCTTGTTTAGATCCAACTTAGAATCTTATTTGACTGAAATCGTATTTGATGAGAAGAAATTTCAAAATTTTATTCCTACTGTTCCTATCACTATTGTAGTAATTCCAAATCAAATCATATAGTTAGGTCAAACTCCTCCTAGATTTATAGCAGCAATATTTTTCCCATTACTTCTCCCTGCTGCACTTCATGATCTACCACAGAACTATGCACAAATAATCAAACAGTTTGATGCAGAAGGGAATGTAACAACACAAAAAAATTTAGATAGGTTCATTGATTTCATAGATCTGGAAGAAGTGGATGACGAGGATGTCAAGATGAGGTTATTTGCACAAATATTTTTAGGAGAAGTTAGGAAATGGTTTAAATCTCTCCCAACGAATATCATTCCTAACTTTAAAAATTTTGAAACTCTTTTTCTTGGGAGATGGTGGAGTAAGAAAAACCCTTTGCAGTTATTGATACAATACAACCATTTAAAGAGACTCGTGTTTGAGATAGTAGAATAGTTTTCCAACATATTTATGAAGGTCTATAACTCTATTCCCTATCAATTAAATCCTCCCCTAGGGGTTGCTCAACTCCATTATGTTGATGCATTCAAGAGTGAATTTTCCTTGTTACTAAGAGAAAGAATATCCACCTCTCTGACTGATATGATGAATGACTCAATCGAAGTGGAAGTGAATTTAGCTGCATCATGGAAGATCAAGCTCCAAATAGTAGTTGATAGAAAGAAATCTAAATAAGAAACATTGCCTTCCACTTCTCAAGGTTCAGATGAAAAAATTGACTAAATGGTGAAAACTATGGAGAAACTGGTAGAAAAATTGTCATTGGATGATAAGCCCCATGATTTTCAAGCCAGAAATCAAAATTTTAGGAGACCTCCAGTTCCTCAGATAAGATAGAGAGAATAAATAATTCTAGTTGATCAGCTAGTCAGACCTCCTTTCCAAAATAATTATGCTGCAGAATTATTTGAGGAACCTTCTAAAGATATTCATTTTTTTGGTCTAGAAGGGTCACAAGTTTACTTAACTAAAGAAGAACTAGATATGTTTATGAAATATGAGGAATTAAAGGAGAAATAATATTACAAGAAAGGATATCAGAAAGCCATCATGGAATTCCAAAATCAATATAACCTCTGAAATAAGAAAATTTACGCAAAGGATCCTAGAGCTGACACGCCCTCTTCCAGTCATCAAGAAAAATATCTTCCAAAGAAGGATACCTCAAATAAAGGAAGACAGAAAGAAGACCTCCAAGATAGAAAGAAGATCCTCCAAGACAAAAAGAAGATCCTCCAAGATAGAAAGAAGATCTGAAGATCCTCCAAGATAGAAAGAAGATACTCCAAGACAGAAAGAAGATCCTCCTAGAGATGTTCTAGATGTAATAAGAGAAGTGATTCCTAAAGAAGTAGAAAGGGCCCAACCGTCCTTCAATTTTGAAAATGAAATGGAGAAAATTAAGATCTATGTACCATTTGATGAGTTGATCATAAATACGGAATACAAAAGTTAGATTGTAAAGATGTGTAAAATGGAGCAGGATTCGGACACCCTTAATGTACAAGATGATCATTCTGTTATTTTATTCGGTCCCTGGGTTGAGGAAATTGGCAATGATGATGAGGTACCTCCATTCTATGTTAGCCTAAACATCCATAATGTAACTCTTTATAATGCAATGTTAGATTTAGGAGCATCTCATAACCTTATGCCAAAGGTAATTATGGAGGAGATGGGTTTGGATATCACTAGACCATACAAGGATCTGTTTTCCTTTGATTCAAGAAAGGTGAAATGTGAAGGTTTAATCAAATATATAGTTGTTACTTTGGCTCAGATACCATCAAAAACTATGATAATGGATGTAGTTGTGGCAGATAATCCTCCTAAATTTGGAATGTTACTATCAAGATCATGGGACGCTAAACTCAAGGGTACCTTGCAAAAGGACATGTCTTATGTCATAGTGCCAGTATTTGGTCAAGACAGAAGGTTATACGGGGAAGTCCATTTGAAATACATGGTGAACAGTAAATAAAAACCCAACAATCACCCTATTTTTTCTGTTGAGACTGACATTGGATCTTCAATTTTCTACAATGATTTGTGTCTTGAAGAAGATGATCAGATTGTTTCAAAGGATCAGCAAATAAAATCAGTTTCAGAACAGAACAATAAAGAGGATGAAGGTGCTTGGAATATGGATTTTGATGGAGAAGTCAACAAAGAAGGACCAGGAGTTGGTGTTTGGATCATTTCTCCAGATACTACTTCAAAATTGTGCTCTTATAAATTGCCTTCTGATTGTACAAATAATATGGTTGAATATGAAGCTCTCATTTTTGGATTAAGGGTTTTAAAATATTTAAAAGCTAAGAAGATATATGTGCATGGTGAATCTAAGCTTATAATCAACCACATTAAAGGTACATATCAAACAAATCATCCTAGAATGAGAACCGATAGGAATTTGGTCCTGGATTTGCTTGAAAATTTCTTTGAATATAGCATTTCAGTGGTACCATGGGAAAAAAATCAGATTGGAGATGCTCTTGCCACATCAGTTAGCATTTTTAAAATTCCAATTTATCCTAACAAGAAATATGAAATTGAAGTAAAACACAGGCCATCTATTCCAGATAATGTTAAGCACTGGAAAGTATTTGAAGATGACAAACAAATTATCAAATTTCTGTAGTCAAAAGAAGAATATGAAAATATTCAAATTGATGAAGAAAATTTTTATGATGAAGATGAAAATGCAAATCTTGTATCAGTCTCAGATGGGTATGAAAATCAGATAGCAGGGAGAGAGATTATTCAACTAAAGAACAATACAATTCCAAAGGTTATTGTGCCTATTGAAAAATTGTTTGATGAAAATGATGTGGCTAAAAATCCCAAGGTAAGCCCAAATGAGAGTGGCGTTGATGATTTTAATATAGGGACTAATAAAGAACCTAAAATTGTCAAGTTTTCTAATTTTGTGTCATCTGAAAACAAAAAGAAATATCTTGAATTAATGAGACAATTTTCGGATGCACTTGCTTGGAGTTATGAAGATCTAAAGGTTTATGATAAAGGCATCATTCAACATACAATACCAATCAAAGAAGATCAGAAACCTTTTAGACAAAAAATGAGAAGAATAAATACACTCTTATTACCACTCATTGAGAAAGAAATAAGGAAGTTATTTGATGCCAAGATAATTGTTTCTTTGAGATTCTCCAAATGGCTAGTAACCTTGTACCTATTAGAAATAAAAATGGAGAAATAAGGCTTTGTATATATTTTAGAAATTTGAATAGAGTTTCTCTTAAAGACAATTATCCTTTGCCAAAAATGGATCACATCCTACAAAATGTTGTGGGCTCACAGAGAATGTCAATGTTGGATGGGTTTTTTGGATACAACTAGATCATGGTACACCCAAATGACCAGGAGAAGACAACATTCACAACCCCATGGGGTACTTTTATGTATGCAAAGATGCCTTTTAGACTCATGAATGCAGGGGAAACTTTCCAAAGGGATATGGACATAGCATTTTTTGAAGAGAAAGATAAATTTATTGTGATTTATTTAAATGATATAACTATGTATTCAGATTCTAACAGTCAACATTTGCGGCATTTGGAACATGTATTTGAGAAATGCAGAAAATTTGGGATCTCTCTCAACCCAAAAATGTCAAATTTTGTTGTGCAATAAGTTAAACTCCTGGGACACATAATTTCAGGAGATGAGATTAAAATTGATCCTAACAGAGTGGTTGCAATACAGAAAATCAGTATTCCAAGGAGCAAAAAACAAGTACAGTCCTTTTTAGGTAGGGTAATTTTTTTGAGAAGGTTTCTCCCTAACCTTACTGAAAAAATAAAACATATCACAAACATGCTAAGGAAGGGAAGTGAAATAAAATGGACAACAAATGCAAAAAATTCTTTTGAAGAAGTGAGGGAAGCTCTAACCAAAGCTCTTGTATTGATCAACCCAGATTTCACAAAGCATTTCATTGTTTTTTCCTTTTCCTTGGAGCACACCATAACAAGAGTATTAATGCGGAAAAATGATCAAAATCAAGAGCAACCTATTGCTTTTTTCAGCAAGTCTTTAAAATATTCAAATCTTAAGTACAATATTATGGAGAAACAGACCTATGCGTTAGTTAAGGCTTTGAAATAATTTAGGATGTATGTTTTACACTCTCATTTCCTTGCATATGTTCCCAATAATGTTGTGAAGGATAACTTGACTCAACCTGATCTTGAGGGCAAGTGAGGTAAGTGGATTGCATCCTTGTTGGAATATGATGTGGAAATTAAGCCTACAAAATTAATCAAAGGACAAGGTCTTGCTCAAATGATGTCTCAGTCAAATTTTGAATTATTGGGAGTAAATTTTATTGTTGATCTCTCACAAATTATCGAAGAAGAAGCTACTTCTTAGGTAAGCCATAAATTTTTGGATTCATCTTGGTACAATGACATTATATTTGTTTTACAAAATTTGTAGGCCCCTCCAGAATTATCAAAAACTAAAGCCAATTTTTTGAAGCAAAAGACAATAAACTTTTGCATTCTTAATGATTCCCTCCATTGGAAAGACCCGGGTGGAATATTATTGAAATGTCTTACAGAAGTTGAAGCTCAACAAACTATGAAAGAGTTCCATGAAGGATATTGTGGAGTTCATCATCACTGGAAGACAATAGTTAATAAAATTCTGAGATCAGGTTTCTATTGGCCTACTATATTTGTTGATGTATATAAGAAAGTTTCCACTTGTCATGAATGTCATATTTTTGAAGGAAAAAGAAAATTGTTGCCTTTACCATTGAAACATGTTTCTATATAAGATCCTTTCCAACAATGGGTTTTCGATTTCATAGGGGAACTGCATCCTTCATCTTCAGCTCAACATAGATGGATTTTGATAGCCACGAATTATTTCACAAAATGGATAGAAGTTGTACCTACCCGCCAGGCCATTGATTCAGTCATCATCCAATTTCTAGAAATCCATACACTCTCAAGGTTTGGTTATCCCAGAAGGATTATTGCAGACAACGTTACTACTTTCAAGTCCAAGAAACTAGTTGAATTCTACACTAATTATGGTATTACACTTAGTCACTCAAATACCTATTACCCATAAGTTAATGGTTTGGACGAATTATCTAATAAGATTTTTATCAGGATCATCAAAAGGTTACTACATGAAAACAAAAAATCTTGGCACAAGAAGCTGATTTTTGCACTTTGGGCAGATAGAGTGAGTACAAAGAAGTCTATTGGCACATCTCCATTTCATCTTGTTTATGGTACCAAGGTAGTTTTTCCTACTTCTATTGGACTGTCGGTCATGAAGTTGTTGCAAGAAGTAGATGTTGAACCAAACCATGTTCAGAGAATAATAAGTCAGTTAGTTCATGTTCATCAAATGAGAGAAGAGGTTTTTAAGAATATTCAACTATATCAAGACAAAATGAAGAAATTTTTTGACAGGAAAACTAAAGCTGACGACTTTCAGATAAATGATTTGGTTTTGAAATGGGATGCAAGAATTGAAGACAAGGGTAAACATTCTAAATTTGAAAATCTCTGGAAGGAGCCATATAAAGTTGCATCATATCATGGGAATAATGCATTCATGTTACAAGAGATCAATGGATAACATGCCAGTGGAGGACCTGTAAATGGCAGGTTTCTCAAGCACTATTTTACTTGAATCATTTCATATTTCCACTTCATTGTAAATATTTATTTTATTTAGTTTTATTTGGGTACTACTCAACAAATTTGAATCCCGAAGAGAAGGCCTCAAGGTCTATTGAGTAATGCCAAGTGTGTTTTCATATTAAATGTCAAGTCATTTTAGCAACAAATAAAGCACCCAATGGATAAGGCTACTAGTCTATCTGTTCTTTGGCATCTCACAGGGAGGATTCCATCCCCATTGGAGCCTGTGTTAGTTTCCTATAAATAGGTTGTTAGGTTTTGAATAAAATTATGGGATACAAACATGTCTTGGGTTATATAAGAACATGGTATGAGTTTTTCCTAAATCATGAGTCATAGGTTAGTTTGTCATCGGAAAGGTTTTTCTTTTTAACCATGTAACTAATGTTTTTTCCCTTGTGCCAAGATGTGGGTTGTCGTGTCACTAAAGGGTCATTATGTCATTCAAAACAGTCAGAGTCAATCTTGTCAGAGTTATAACGATGAATCTATCAAGGACATGTGGCATCATCAATAAAACCATTGTGCAGCGCAAGTTGATACACGACACCCTTATGTTGCGTGTGGAGAACAACGAGGTATGATAGAAATAATCATGATTTAATTGAATTTATCATTCAAATGTATTCTCCCTCTATGTAAAGAGAGAATCAAGAGATTGTTTATCTTCATCCACGATTATGAAACCTCCTCGCCAAGCTTGTCGCACAGAAGACATTGTTGTTCGTTGTTGCGTCCAGTTTCCTACTGTTGTTCATTATTGTACAGAGTTTCCTATTGCTACCTGTTGTTGCGCATAGATAACTATCTCCCATTTGTTGCACAGAGGTTATTGTTCTAGTTTTACTATGCACTGGAAATTGCAATCTATTGTCATGCACTTGCAGTTCACACAGGGTTGACATATATCAACATCATGACAACTCCTGAACAAAGAAGAAAGGATGTAAGAAGTGGTGAAATTGTGAGGTTTGAGCCATAGGGTTTAAATTTGGTAAACGTAGACCCATCAATCAAAGCATCCTTTGAACAAGTGTGTTGCATCAGGTTTTTTGAAAAACTCCATAGGTATAGAAGATAGGTGGCGAGGGAGTTTGCGGAGAATTTAGATGGCGCTACGACTAAAGTTGGAAACCTTAAGTTGCAATTTTATGAAGATAGCATCACAGCTGCAACATAAATCCTTTCCCATGGAGAATAGTGGTTAAAAAGTATGCAGTTAGATCTGTCTCAATATCATGATTTTATGAATCCTGAATTTAGAAATTCTAAATTTGGTGCTACCATACCCAGAGAGTTTTTATTGAAAAGTCACAGTGATTTGCTGAGGGTTATCTAGAGGTTTTTTACATGTGAAGGGAGATTTAACAAGGTTCAAAAATATCACATCAGGCTCTTAATGCCTTTCACTAGTAAGAAGCCTTTGAATATACCATATTATCTCTTCAGAAGTCTTGGAAAGATGGATGACAGAGTACAACTGAGGAAAGAGCAAGGAGATGCTAGCCTTTTTCATTTTTATTTGATCAAATTGTTGGTATTATAGGAACTGAGAAAGAGGAATCAAGACTAGGAAACAGAAGAACCTGTAGCAATTCAAAAGACTAAGAAGAAGGGAAAGAAACTTCAATTCTCTCAAGAAGTGATTGAAGCTCCTAGTAAACCATGCACTAAATCTATAACAAAGAGAATGCTTGGTGTATGCACATCGCAGGAAACCAGTGAAACTCCATAAAATGGCATACAACCAATTCTCTTTGATGAAAAAGATACTTCAATTATGGAGTTGCAGGAATAGTTGAAGAAGGATCACTTTGTCATAGCACAGTTAGAGTATGAAAATAGAGAATTGAGGAAGAATTCTCCAGAAAAAGTTTTCAAGAAAGATATTTCTGTGATAAGAGAAGAGTCAGTACTATCAATTTCAGTTGGTTCCAAAATAAAGAATAAAGGGAAAGAAATAGAAAAGACTCCAGAGGTACAGGATATCCCTCAACCTAATGCGCCCTCAACAAGGTCCTCAACTAAGAAGTTGCAACATCAAAAGGAAATCCCACTACAATAGGTGGATATCAAAAAGAAGGGAAAACTTGATTTGATAGCTAAATAAATAGAGAACTAAACCACTGGAACTTGAATTGACACATTTTTGTCATTTTTCCATTTTGACTTATTTTTGGAAAAATTTTGCATAAAGTTACACAACGAATTTTTCGCGCAACTATGATCACCTGTTGTTCCACAAACTCTGTTGTATTTTTCCTGCATCTCGCAGTGGACTTACTTCGCAACAATGACATAATTACTATAACACCTCCAACTCATCTTGAATGTTTCGATGATGTGCCATCTCATCTGCAACAAACATTAGAAGTGGAAATCACATATTTTTGGTTTTATTTATTGCTATATCAAAGTTGTTACGGTTTAAATTAAATGAGTCCGGTCGACTCCTTGTTTTTGGCGGACCATTAAAGATTTCATGTTGATTATGTGCTACTATTAGCACCAATTTTAGGATCATATTTGAATCTGAATTTGACACTATAGGCATATGATTTTTTATATATTCAGGAAACCATGAAAACCAAGAGGTTGGAAAATGTGTAAGGGAATACTATTGAACATATTATAATTTTTCTTTGTCGTTTATGAAAATTGTTGGATCAGAAGTCCTTGAGTTTTGACCACAAAGATACATGTGATTGTAGTATTTTACGCATGTGATTTCTTCATTTTCATGTCTTGTATTTGATTTTTCAAGAGTTCTTATTTATGTTGATGTGAAGTATATGTATCAAAACTCATCTTTATCAGATGCTTTGTTTCATATAGTTTAGATTGTTTTTCCACTATAATTTCTTAGAGGTTCATCCTTGTTAGGTTCCTTGAAGGATTATTGTTTTCTCTACAATATTCTATCTACAAATATATCTATTTGGCTTAGAATATTACTTTCTATCTTGCCTTTGTTTAGTTTTTTCTCAAATTTACCAAGTGTCCAGCAAGTTTTATCAACCTTGATTTTAGTGACTCCATGGCCCAATTGTGCTTTCTGTTCATATTGCCACCAACTCTATAAATTCATTTATCTTAGAGATCTAGCCTTTCAGTTAAACCAAATTAACCCTTTCAATGATTAATTTGAAGAGAGAGATCCCTCTCTGGTTGGAAGTGATAGCTTCCAACTGCAAGTTGGTTTTAAGTTTACTCATGTACCTATTTCCTCTCTCGGCCAAGGAAATTATAGAGAGATAACAGTCTACATATGGGATCCCTCTTTAGAGATGGATTGATCGATCTTGTGGCTATCCTTTTGGGCAAGATTTTGTGTATGATCAGGATGGAGGTTACTCTTTTCATCAATATTTCCTCCCTCCCACCCATCTCCATTGGTTTCATTTCATGATTGCTTATATGTCTACTTATGCTCATGATTATGTGCTCAAATTGTCCTTGGTGTCTTACATGATTAAGCACAGGTGGAGGTACCTTGATTAAATGATGAACATATGGTTGCACTAGTTATATGACTTCATCTAACATCACATGTCACTTGATCTTCAGGGCCCCAGGTAAGTAGGTAGGTCATCTTGATTTCTTGCATTTGTGTATTGATTTCTCATGGTAGTTTAGCTGCATTTAATTTTTCATTTTTCTATACTTACATATTGATTTCATCATATTACATGTTTAATTTAGAATTTTTTGAAAAAATGAAAAAAAATCTTTCTAGATTAGTTCTCGGTTTTGATTTTGATATATGTGGACAAAGGATGATTGAGCCATCCTCCACTTAATGAGTTTGTTGTTTCAATGTGTGTAGATAAAGGTCCACTAGAAGATGTTGTGGTTCTCAAGCACTCTATGATGAGTACATGTCCCCAAGTGGAAGCCAAATGTTATCCCCAAATATTAGGGATAACTAAGGAAATGATGTCTCGAGGCCCTCAATTTGCATACATGGAGTACCGAGAGACGGCTTGAACACCAATGTCTACTTGCACAGATAGAGACTTGTTTCACCACCACAGTTCCAGTTTCATCATGAGGGTATCCACCACATTAGCTGGCTTCTGTTGGGATCCAGTTTTGTCATATTTATGCTACACAAATACATTCATCATTACGCATTCTCCCTGCATTTTGCCAATAATATATCTCTAAACACACCATAAACCATAATTAAATTCCATCAGTCATCATTATATCAAGTGTGGTTAATACATCATCTTTTCTATATTTTTAGTGGTTAAAAGATGATTATATCATGGTCTACTTATGACAGTTTGTGAAGTGTGTTTCTTGTACTAGCATAATTAGCATTCCCGTACCATTACTATTGTTCAACACTCTGCACCAATATAGTTATTCCCGTAAATTATATTGTAGCTTGTCATATTGGTGCACTTCTATAAGGAAATAGGGAACATGGGTTTTGTCCAAAACGACGTTGACATGCTGATACGTATGTCAGAATTTACCCAGCTCGCACGTGTGGACCTCCATCTCAAGGGGAATGATTTTCGTGCAAATGGTATAAGATCCAGAAATTCTACAAAATGGGTTTTGTCTAGAATGTGGAAAATTGAGTAATAGGCAGATACTTTTTCAAAATTCGAATTGTTTTGGAAGATATGGGTGGATCTATAACTGGGATTTGCCTAAATTGATGAAAAACCCAGATTTGGGGATTTGCTCCAAAAATTGGCAAATTTGTTTCTAAGTTTTGGGATTTGGTTCTATCCTCTTCCTTTTAGTTTATTGTTTATAAATATGTATCAAATACATTGATAAGGGGATCCTTAGTGTGATTATGCTCAACATAAGTCTCTTGTAATTAGAACATTGGTTCAAATACGATTTTTATGCAATGAAGTTTTGAAGCGTTTCTATAATCATTTGCAGTTGATTTCTTCTTCAAGTAGCATGCAACCAATTGGGTAGGACCCCTCAATTTGGTATGCATCGTTTCTTTGTTCTGTAATTTTATTTCTAGAATTGTATATGTGTTTTATTTCCTAGATTTGGTGTGGCAGCAAGTAGTTTTTTGTGTGTTTCTTATCATTTCTTTCTCTAAGAACAGCAATCATGTAATTAAATGCTATGTACCTTACCTTTGTATCAATTACTCTATTATTTCACTGTTTTTAATCTTGTGTGTGTGCTTGATTTACTTCTACAGGAAGCCAAGACCAACATGTTAGAGTTATAATTGCTAATCATCTTCGGCTTGAATATATATGTGATCTTGTGTTCTTAAATACAAATATAACTTCCATAATTGTCAACTGTGGTTTAAATCATTTCCAAGATGCATATCAAATATCTGAACATGGTTATTAATTCTAAATTTTTTTTTTTCATGACCAATACAATATTCATGTGTGCACTTCATTCTTATATTCACACTCAATTCTTGCACATACTATTTTCTACTCAAAAGATTGATTGATCTTGAATTCACACATACAATCCTTTAAAGAACAAAAGTAAGTAAGCTCCTCTTCCAAGAATTTGTTGTCTTTGATCCCATCATTGTTCCTGTGTATAGGTGTACTCATTTGAAGGGTAATTTCTGAGTTTTGATTGCATGATTGCATACAGTCCGAATGTATATAGTGTAAACAAAGTGTTGAATGTAGATGGATAATTAAATCATTGTATGTATTATGAGTGGTTTGCTTTGTGTGTTTTAGGTTTAGTTCTTACATTCACATTTCATTTCATTTTCATGGTTTGAATTTACATTTCATTTTCTATTTGTTTGATTGATTTTCCCTTTAGCTAGATTTTTTTAATTTAGCTTTTCCATAGTTAAATTTCTTTTTATTTCTGCGCTTTGATTTTATCTCTAATTATACTTTCATTCATTTGGAAGTGTGCTTGCTGGATTTAGAATAGGCTAGACTAGGCTCCAATCCTACATTTCTTGTGCTTGCACCTCTAAGTCTATGACTCCCTGGTTGACAATTTAATGTTGGGAATTAATAGTGTATATATTTAGCCCCACGGCTTCCATAAGACATTGGGTCTTGCTCCATTAGGTATAAGGCAGGTATCATGGTGAGTGTCATTTCAATATTTGATTCATTTGAGTTCGTTTCATATATAACTACTTTTGATCGTGTAATGCTTGATTTGACATTATGCTCTTTTCTGTGTTTCACTTTGGTGGTTGAAATTGTGCCCTAGTAAGTCGGTCGACCTTAGGGATATGTGTGCTACTAGTAGATCCTCTTGATGAGTCATCATGTCATTCTCAACCATACTTTTCACTTCCCATACTTCATCTCCCCATCTCCTTACCTTTTGGGATTTTTGGGTGTATTGACCTAAGAAGGGATTGTCCCTCATTTCATGGGAAGAAGGGCCTCAAGGCCTAGAGGCTTATCGATGGAAAAAGGTAAAATCCATGTATGAACCTTCTATATGCACACCCAGGGATCCTGATGTTAATATTATGGTAGCTGCGGGAGGTATTTACCTCCATGTGTGAACCTGACGAGAATAGAAGACTCCGGGAAGCAAGAGAAACCCTAATGAGTTGGCTAATAACCCTAGAAGCCTTTTTGGCTCAAGAAGATAATTTATATTAGGTTATTATCCTCCAAGAGAAGAAGTTGGCCAAAAATAATAATAATATACTGAACAGACACATATCCAGAAGGAGAATTCGGCCCCAGCAAAACTAGCAGGACTACTATAAATACAGGGCTCCAGTTCTCATTTGTAGCACTCTCAGAATTGTAGTTTCCTAGTTGGTGTGCACTGCAGTTCTAGTTTGGTGCGCACATGTGGAGGAGGGTTGCAGGTGCAGCTGCAACAACAACAATTTTTTAGTATTGGGTTGAATATCTCTTGGCTAGGGTTTGGACTATCTTATCAGCTTTTTGTGATGCGCTATCCTTGGGGAAAGCTGCGCTACTCTTTGTTTGCTTCTGTAGGAATTCTTAGTGAAGGTTAAGGTGCTCGAAGGGAGGCTTCGGCCTATGGTTGGGTGACAAAGGTATCGTCAATGGTAAAAATAGAACACCACCTTCTATATTCTAACAAGTTATGGGTTCACACCCCTTCAATCAGCCTAAAACACTGGAAGGATACATAGCCGCTAGATACTAAGCTCGTTGAGGTACTGCCGCTAGGGTTACTAGCAGGAGAAGTTTCCAAAAGCACTGCAGCTAGGGTTACCAGCAAAAGCAGTTGTAGAAACCCTAAACCTCTTTTCGAGGCACCTTAAGTGAAGAGATTGACCTAATCTTCAGATAGATCAATGCACCCTAGCCCAGTGCATCTCCTGGTACTCTCAGAAGGCCAAAATGTGAAGTTTGGATTTCTGGTCAAATCTAGGGTTTGACCAAGTCAAGCAAGCCATGATGAATTCTATGAAGTCTGAGAACAAGCTAGATGGAGCCTCTAACTTCAGATCATGGAAGACAAGGATTGACCTCATCCTTGCTAAGAATAAAGTGTTGGATATTGTGAAAGGAAAGATCGTGAAGCTAGAGTTTAAAGAAGGAGAAGAGAAGGAACCGCAGAACGTTGCAGCTATGGAGAAGTTCAAAGATGTTGACATCAGTGCCATGAGTATCATAGTGGATTCCATAAAATACCACTTGATGCCCTACATCTCCCATCTTGACTCATCGAAGAAGATGTACGATGCCCTAACAAATCTCTTCTCAGTCAAAAACATTGGACAAATTATGAGTCTGAAGAATGAGCTTCGTGACATGAAGATGAATGATGACGACAGCATAACATCATACTTTGTAAGAATCTCCTAGTTAAGAGATCAACTACAATCTATTGAAGAGATCATTTCAGAAAAGGAATTGGTGAACATAGTACTCAATGGTCTTCCCAAGACATGGGATGCATTTTCCGCAAGCATGAACACAAGGAAGGAGTACCTGACATTTGAAGAACTTTGGACTTGTTGTGCTCAAGAAGAATCAAGGATCA
>ML782651.1:416355-450581 GCA_009831015.1 Picea engelmannii
CCTTCTTCCCACAGGACAAAGTGTAACCCTCAAAGGTCATCCTAATGGTCGGACTAGGGGAATGGGATGGATGTATGGGAGATAAGATGTAAAATGATAGAATGGTGGGAGCGGACGATGGCTCTGCAAATCCCCCCTGGTAGCTAACCAAAACCTATGAATACAAGCTTGCTAAGTCACCCCGTTAATCCCCCCAACAATGGTCAAGTGGATTAGTGTAAGATCCAAGCAATTGTCAGAAATGTAAGGAACTTGATGTATATATAAAAAGGTTATAACGATCAAACATGACACATACCATGATACCTTGGACCAATTACCTCATGGAGCAAGAGTCTTCTCTGATGCAAGTCCAAGCCGATGGTGATGGAAGTTGTTGCTGCTAACAGGACAAGTCTGGCGAAGAAGAAGAAGGATGGGCCCTCCAGGGCCATGCTCAGGTCAATCCTTCTCTCGGTACTCCATGTCTAGGGCCTGTGGGCCTCAAGACATGATCTCCTAGTTATCCCTAGAAAACGGGGATAACAAAGACAAAAGACCAAAAGACGAAGACCGCGGAAGATGGAAGATGAAGACAAAGAGAATCAAAGGAAAAGATCGTAGAAAATGAAAACGGGACGAGTTCAAATGATAGGTGAAAGGACAGATAATGATGATTACATGTTGATATCAGACGTATTCATTAAAGGGGAGTATGAAGGATTAGCTCCTACTTGTGAATCATGAATAATGTCTAAATTGTATAATGGTTTTTAAATGATATAGACCAAGCATAGAATTCTACGTAAGAATCAAATATGAGGAGAAAAGATATATGTTAGGGATGAAGATCAGTGGAGAGATTCATAGAAATATTTAAAGAGATGTTGTGAAGATACTTATGCATGTGGTTGAAATAAATATCTAAATATGCCATAGCTATTATAATCACTTAAAGTTATACACATTAAACCATTCACATATTTATAAGTGAATAGCATCCAAAATTAGACTATACACATTAAACCATTCAATATTTATAAGTGCATAGCATCCAAAATTGATTTCTCAACTAATTGATGTAACAACAAGTAGACAGATTTATAACAACTATCTCCTTAAATTAAGGGTTACATCCACTCAACTTACATGTATCTACTTTTCCTATGCTAATTTTATGACGAATTTAAATCACTTCTTTCATGAAATGTATATAGCGAGCATTTTATGGGTCAATTTAGTAGTTGATGAAATTGCACTTACAAGATCCAAATAGTGAATACTCTCATTTTAATAAGGTTTTTTGAAGTTCATTTAGAATGATGAGAATTTCAACCATGTAATTTTGCTTCAAATAATTTTGGCAGATTTTAAGACAAAGTGTTTAGAATTGGAAGAAAATAAATTAAGAAAAATTTTACTTAATCCAAAAAAAATGGATTTGTTCAAAAAACTTTAACTTTATCTACTTACTCCTTTTTTAAATTACTAAATTCATTTATATAATCACAATTTATCATTTCAATTTCAATAAATAAAAAAAGACAAATAATGGATTTGTTAAAAACAAATTAACTTTATTTACTTACTCCTTTTTTAAATTACTAAATTCATTTATATAATTACAATTTACCATTTCAATTTCACTATACACATTAAACTATACACATTAAACCATTCAATATTAAACCAAAAAAAAAAATTAAACTATACACATTTACTTACTCCTTTTTTAAATTACTAAATTCATTTATATAATCACAATTTACCATTTCAATTTCAATTTCACTATACACATTAAACTATACACATTAAAGAACAGAAGTAAGTAAGCTCCTTTATTTACTTACTCCTTTTTTAAATTACTAAATTCATTTATATAATCACAATTTACCATTTCAATTTCACTATACACATTAAACTATACACATTAGACTATACACATTAAAACCATTCAATATTAAACTATACACTATACACATTAAACTATACACATTAGACTATACACATTAAACCATTCAATATTAAACCAAAAAAAACAGAAGTAAGTAAGTTCCTTAACTTTAACTTTAACTACTTACTCCTTTTTTAAATTACTAAATTCATTTATATAATCACAATTTACCATTTCAATTTCAATAAATGAAAAAAGACAAATAATGGATTTGTTAAAAACAAATTAACTTTATTTACTTACTCCTTTTTTAAAGTACTAAATTCATTTATATAATCACAATTTACCATTTCAATTTCAATAAATGAAAAAAAGACAAATAATTTAACCCTTACCTTGTTTGTACCATAAAAGTGGATAAGAGTATGAATCCATAATTTTTTATGGTCATTTTAATTTGTTCAGTGTTTTTTTTTTCCAATAAATTGATAGCTTTAAGGAAGATTGAGGTGTCATAAAAATACTTGTAATATTTGAATCAGTGAAGAAATGAAGATTAAATCCCACACCTACTAACCTGTCTTGTACTTACCAAGTACCTCAACAAAATATCTTGCTCTAGCCCACTTGCAATTATTTGATTGAGATGTCATAAAAGTACTCATAACATTTGAATCCGTGAAGAAATGAATACTAAATCCCACACTTACCAACCTGTCTTGCACTTACCAAGAATCTCAACAAAATATCTTGCACTAGCCCACTTTTTTTTTTTTTTCAACGGGAAATTATCTCGATATATATTAGAGATATATATCATTTACATTCACTGTATCCAGTCTAGCACAGCAGCCATTACAAATTTCGTTCCGGAGACCCAGCAGGGTTTGACCTCGAGACCTCCTCCCAACACTTGGAGGAAGCCCACTTGCAATTATTTTTTCCCTCTTATCTTTCAAGATATTTTTCTTCTTCGTTTACATAACTCAAAAAGATATCCTCTTCTTTGTATGTCATGTCATGATAGCTTTTAGGGTACAACCTACGCCTCCAAGTGGGAAGGAAAGCAAACTCAACCATATTTTCGACAGCGTCCATAAAGCTTCCAGGGAATTGGAAGCACACAGTCAACTGATGATACTGTTTGGCCTGTATTGTCGCCCACAAGTATGGGCGCATGATTATATGAAGCATATGGAGTTTATTAAATCCTTTGGAGTAGGCATTAACGTTGATTAGATGAGTGGACCATTCCCAAGTTATGCTGCATCCTCGGCAACAGCAGCATTTGTGATGAATACACAGTCTGTCAATAAAAAAAAAGGGAGATGAATTATATGAATCATATACATTGGTCCCCAAAAAAAAGGTTCATGAATTATATGAATCATACACATTGGTTTTTATGGGAAGAAATCTAATTAAAATTTCATTATTCAATAAGTTTAAGTCATGTTAAAGTTATGTTAGGGTGATTGGATTTTGAGAATTTTTTATGTAAGTTCATTAAGATGAGATTCTTTGTAGTTGGGAGGAGACATTCAAAAAAATCTAGTCATTAGACTAAATCAAATGCTATCCCTAAATAATTTTAACAACTTAAAAACCTTTAAATTTCAATTTCTTAAACCACAAACTAATCCCATAATTAACAACACACTACCAAACAAAAAATAAATATCATAAATAACAAATATCTATCGACCAACCAATTATTTTCAATGACCAACCAATTATTTTCAAAGGATTCAACGAATCTCTCTATAGAATAATAAATCCGTGTCTGTCTGAATAATATAGCTGTTCACATCTGGTCAGTTTATATGTAAAAGTAATTTATTGTACAGATATACAGGGGAGATGATTGGAAAAAAAGAACAATGTCCAAAAAGGAAACAACTACCAGGGTCACTCAAATTATTGTATATGTATAATCAACACTACTTTCATCTTAATTCTAAATCAAATTGCATTATAAATATTATAGCAGATTTATTTTAATTTTTTAATTATGTAATTAGAACTAAGTTAAACTAGCACAGCAGCAAAATAGTTGCTGGTGAACCCAGAAAGACTGAGAAGATGAAATGAATCTTTAAAAGAATATATTAAATTTTATTATCTATTAACAAATAAATTGTTGGGCTTCATTTATCTGGTGTTAATATTTTAATTTTTGTTAATCGTTTACCTGGCAATCAGTTAGCTATCAAAGTAATTTTTAAATATGATTAGGTAAATGTAAAAAAGTAAACACATAAACTGATGTCTTTATAATAGCTAGGAAGTTAATGATTGAAATCACAGCCATTTATTTTGTGTGACTACTAAGAATATTCCATCCATATTCAATCCTGTCCATAGAAAACTTATTAAGCACTAAACCCCTATTAAATCTGCCCATTGTCAATAGATGTAAGCCTTTCAGCGTAATAAAAATATTTCAAGAAAAAACTGTATTTTTATTAGAATAACAAAAATACAAAGTCATATGCTTGTGACATTCAATATTTTAATTTAAAACCCCTTTCATGGCATTCCTATATCCATTAGAATAACAAAAACATATAGTCATATGTTTGTGACATTCAAGCTTGTTTTTAAGCCACTTTCATAGCATTCCTATATCTATTCATCTTCATACAAAAACATGAATTTGTATCTGAACAATTATATCTATATTTTTTTTTCAAAAAAACAAAATTGACATTCAAAATATTACATCAATTATTTTTGTTGAGATCTGAAAAAGCCCATGACAGAAAATTGAAATAGAAGTTGAAAAAGATAAAAGTTAAGTCCCTGATTCATTATGTAACCAGAACTAAGTTAGTTAGATATTTCAGAAAAAAATACATTTTTATTAAAATAACAAAAATATATAGTCATATGCTTGTGACCTTCAATATTGTTTTTAAGCCTCTTTCATGGCATTCATATATCCATTCATCTTCATACAACAACATGAAGTTGTATCTGGACAGATACATTTATATCTTCTTCAGAAAAACAAAAATGGCATTCAAAACATTACATCAACCATTCTTTTTCTTGAGATCTGAAAAAGTTCATGACAGAAAATTGAAATAGAAGTTGAAGAAATTAAAAGTTAAGTCCAGTTCATAATAAATCTGATTTTAGATCAATTGAACTAACCCTCGGAATTATAATCGTTGTTGAATCATCTATTGCAATAAGCTAATAATACC
Source organism: Picea engelmannii (assembly GCA_009831015.1). Classification (NCBI taxonomy): domain Eukaryota; kingdom Viridiplantae; phylum Streptophyta; class Pinopsida; order Pinales; family Pinaceae; genus Picea; species Picea engelmannii. The sequence goes on from ML782651.1 coordinate 421,438, forward strand.
CACATGGATAATATGGATAATAGGCTCTAACAGAGCATTGTCTAACTGTTCTATCAAATGGTTTTTTTAGCCTGGCTATATAAATTTGCACGAAATCATTATTTTATGTTATTTAAAATCCATTTTTGAATGCAGAAATAGATTTAACATACTGAAAAAACCTGAAACATTAGAATTATACAGAAATAATCACTCAAATCTGAACATCTAACAATTTTTCACCTGATTTCAGAGAAATATTCCCAAAAAATAAACCATTTCCTATTTTTCGCATAACTTGCTCTTTTCAGGGAAAGTTCCCTATTTTTTCAACTAAACGTAACCCTTGTCAAACTGCCGACTATTCTTAAACCAAAACTTCCAACTATTCATATAGGTCAATAAATGATTGATGATGGAGCCCAGCCTGAAACATAGGAAGAAGGTTTCCCGTGGGCGCTATATGTTGAACCTACTGAAGTGAGAGGGGGGCAATCAAGCTCAAGCATAGAGGTTCGATGGATGATCATTAAACTGAAAGAGGCTTTCCACAACTCAATTTTCAGAGATTGATCAAGAGGCTTTCCACAGCTCAATATGAAAACATTGTAACCAGACTTTTCACAATTCAAAGATTGTAATGTCAGTCCCGTTAATAAGACCGTCCAGTGCGTAAAAAATAAATGGAAAACATGAAATAAAAAAGAATTTGAACCATGTTGCAGAGTTGATAGATGGAAACGCAGTAATTATACACATATAAAAAAGAACAGGAGGTTTCATGCGCAGAGAGAGGACACCGCCCTCATACATCATTCATCGACAGAATGGAAAGCATATATAAGGACCGTGTCATCTCTTCTGCGCACGAAACACAGCACGCCCTCCGTAGATCTTCTCCTGCACGATGACATACTCCTTATATATACATCTAGAGATCATATATGGTATACTCTGTGTATCTACATCTAGAGACCCTATATATACACAGATCGGAATCTAGATATCGGTCACAACATTCAAAGGGAAACGAAATTGTTGCGTCACAATGGTAGTTCGGAGAATATTTCAAAACAATTTTCGTTCCTGACAAGTTTTACTCAGTCTTCGTGTACTATTCTTTGGGAGTAAGCTAACTAGAGAGTAGTCTTTCTTTTTTTTCAGGTAAAAAAATGGGCTTCAATTCGGTCAGATTTTCAGGGGTAGTCTAAGATTGGCATGGATCAAAGTTCCATGCATTTTAAAAACTTAATCCATAGGTTTTACTCCATTTTAAACCAACTCGAATGCTCAAAAAAATCGATCAAACTTCTAAATCGACGAAAAATATAAAACTACATGACCAAAAAATATACCAGAAAAGTAACTCAAAAAAAAAGATTACTCCCAAATTAACCCACTCCCTTATTTAAAAAAAGATCAAGACTCTGTAAGCCAGACTGACTCTGCAGGCTAGATTGACTCTTAGCCATGCCAGATTGACTAGTACAGGAAGTCTGAGTAAAACTTGTCCGGAACGAAAATAGTCGTTCCCTAAAATCAGAGTGGGCCAACGAAATCGTTGCTTCATAATGGTAGTTTGGAGAATATTTCAAAACAATTTTCGTTCCGGACAAGTTTTACTCAGTCTTCGTTTACTAGTCAATCTCACAGAGATCTCATCTGATTTGAATTGATCGTATGGTTTGAATTTTAATGGAATGGGTTAATTTGGGAGTAATTTTTTTATTTTTTTATCGAGTTATTGTTTTGGTAGGTTTTTGGGTGGTTCGTTTTTAAATTTTTGGTCAATCTAGAGCTCTGATCGATTTTTTTGAGTATCTAGATTGATTTAAAATGGAACAAAATTTTTAAAACAAAGTTTTGAAATACATGAAACTTTGATCCATACAAAACTCAAACTACCCTTGAAAATAAAAATTACTCCAAAATTAACCTACCTCTAATTTTAATGAGATGGGAAAGCTTCCAAGTACGTGGAAAGTTATGACTAGACCATTGCGAAAGCAACCAGGCATACCATTATCTCTACCCGGTCCAACCTTCTAGACGGGTAATCTCATCAAACGAAAATTTGCATGGATGATTGGTTCACAATATTTTAGATTGGGTTTTAGTTGTTTAATGTAAATCCACCACATTACCAAGTCAATGTGATATGGTGGCATTGTCATGGTTTAAACAAAGAAAGATAACAGTGTAATCAATGATGAATCATGAAGAAATTTAAAAACTAAATAAGTAAATAAATTATTAATAATAATTTATTTAAATTAATTAATTTGAAAAAATGGTGTATAAAGTTAAGAACCGAGGAGGAATAAAGAAACCAATGATAATGAAGTTTCAAAATAATAATTTATTTAATTATTTGATGTGAAAAATGGTGTGAAATGAAGTCAGAAACCCATGAGAAACAAATCAATGGAGTTGTTCAAAAGTAAACAAATTATTAATAATAACTTATTTAATTATTTGATGTGAAAAAATGGTGTGAAATGAAGTCAGAAACCCATGAGAAGCAAACCAATGGATTGTTCAAAAGTAAATAAATTATTAATTATAATTTATTTAATTATTTGATGTGAAAAAATGGTGTGAAATGAAGTCAAATGAAGTCAAAAACCCATGAGAAGCAAATCAATGGAGTTGTTGTATTAAGAAGGGAGGAGAAGAGATATTAAAGAGGATGATATATGTGAAATGATTTAAAATAATTAAATAATAAAATTGAAATAGGTATGTCTTAACTTAAGAAAATGAAAAAAACATATTGAGGAAGGAAAAGGATGGATTGAGATTCAAATTTAAAGAATAAGGAGAAAGAAAACTTATGATTAACAAGAAAATTTATATGGAAGAATATATGGAGTATTGAAGGGTAATGTAAAGTTTTAATTTGTTAAAAATGTAAAATATGAATAATGGTGGTGGTTTGAGGTTGCAAAGTTGGTGAAAGTGGGTAGTTAATATTAGCGCCTACTTATTAAGGTTTAAGTTCTTTAAGGTGATATGTTAACGTTCAATTCGTAGATACTAAAGCTCATTAGCCTCATGTGATAACAAGAGTTGAAAAAAGAGGAGAGAGTGAGGTGTATAGGGGAAATAAAAGCAAATTACTTACATGAAAGGTGGATAGAATAGAATTAAAGGGGAAAATGTGAATAAAATTGGGGAGGATCCCAAATGTAAGGCAATGGATTAGTTGGTGGTTTGACAAATTTCACTTAGTTTAAGGTCGTCTTTATAGTCCTTTTGTACTTAACAACTTCTATAATGAGTATCATAGTGTAATAGTTAGTTAGCATTGACACTAAATTGGAGCTACTGTATTGTACTTAATGAGTAGAAATAGTAAATTGTGAATAATATAAGAAGAAATATGAACTGTAGAAAATTAAAATTGGAGAAACAAGGATGTTGAACTCGTGGAATAATACCCCTTATATTGATCATAATCTAAAAAAAAACAATGTTCATGGGCCTCTTCAAGGGGCAACCTCCAATTGAGTAGAGCTATACTATAATGAAAATACTCAACAAAACATTACATAGCTTTCTACCTCTACAAATAGTTTCTTACTAGAAAAACTCTAACCACTTATAATCCCATCATTAATGAGTGCAAACCACCTAGGTGACATTATTTAATAAAAATGACCCTTTTACATTTCAAAACCACACATCAAGTATCTAATGGACCTTATTTAAAGAAGATGGTCTCATACATTAATTAACTAACTTCTAAATATCCCAAAGTAGAGAGGTTAGGATAAGGCCCTGGCATTCCCTCGCTATTCAAAATAAACATTATCCTCAAGGCTAGAGGTGTGGAAACTCATGTAAAATCATGGTTGGTTCCCATGTATCATATTCAAGCTATGATTACTTCCAATGGATTATGGCTTCCCAAATAGTGTGTTGGCATATGTGATGACCTCTAGTTTCTAATATTGTCTCCAATAATAACCAAATGGAACCTTCTTCATCAAGTTCAAGAAGGTTTATCTGAAATTTGCAATTCAACCCCACTACCTTTTTCAAGTCACACATGTGAAAGACTAGGTTGATCTTGAAGTGGACATAAAGAGTCATTTTGTAGGTGAATTTTCTAATGTGTTGGAGGATATGATAGGGTCCACAAAAAATTGGTGGTAGCTTTGATTGTCTCTTGTCTTTGAGGGAAGTCTATTTCTATGGTTGGAAATAAAGAAAAACCTAATCCTCTTCTTCAAAGGAGCAATCATAGTGATGTTGATCGGCTTATTGTTTCATCTATTTTGAGACAAAACCAAATTATCTTTAAGCACAATGAGAATGTTAAGTGTGTGATCTAGTTCTTGAACCTTGGATGTCCTTGGAAAGTATGAAGTGACTGAGGGGTGTTTTTAGACATAGAAAAATTCATGAGGAGACATTTTGGTAGCACCATAATAGGTGGTATTATACCACCATTCAACAGGTGGGGACCATTGAACTAGTTGGTGTTGTCGATATGTTGCAAGACATCACAAATAATTTTCCAAGAACTTATTGACCACCTCTATTAAACCATCTACTTGAGGATGATAATTTGTGCTCATTTTCAAACATGTGCCTTGTAGTTTAAATGACTCCAGCCAGAATTTGCTAGTGAATGTGGGATCATGATTTGTCATATTGGAAGTAGGTGTGCCATGTAATTTAAAAATACAATCCATGAATGCTTGGTTAACTGTGGATGACATAAATGGGTGATTTTAGACACTAATTTGAGAATATTTTTAAAGGCATTCAACTACCACCATGATGATATATTTATTGCTAGCATTAGGGAGTACAACTATACAATCCATGGAAATGTCAGCCCAAACAGTGGTTGGGATTGGTAGTGGTTGCAATGCCCCAAGTGTTTTCATAGTATCACCCTCATTCCTTTAACAAGTGTCACATTCATTTACAAACGTATGGGTGTCCTTTTTCATGTAACATACCCATCCCCTAGCTAGGTCAAGTCACTGCTAAAACGACTCACTAAAATTTCTGATACTAAATCAAAATGTGGAAATCATCACACAACATAACATTCATACACTTTCAACTATCTATGCTACTAAAAAGTTTAAACACAATTTCTTAAATATGCATAGAATAACTAAAAAACCTACAACAATGTCCCACCATATTGATAGGGATTTAAATGCATCATTCTTCTCACATCAAGAAATAATATCCCAATATAATTCAGAGTAAATTGCACAACAACTATATCAACATCATACATGTATAAACACAACAAATACCAACACTTATCTTATAAAATATGCAACCCGCTGCAGAGGACTGACATTCCTCCCAACTGTAGCCTTGTTGTTCCAATTCTCAACAACAAGACACCCCCGATATGGGGCTATGAATCCATAAGAGATAGAGGTCCCTAAGCTTGGTTAATACCCCTCTTTTAGCAGTTAAACTCTCAGCTAATTCCAATCCACCAACAAACTTCCCCTCAACCTGCACAACCCAAGAGATGGAATCACCCTTTACTACTCACAGTCTCTCAATCCTTTCCACTCCCCTCCAGAGCTTTCATCACATGTTGGACATAAATTCTACTTGTTGGGACTTCAGGAATTCTACAGTTGCAACATAAATTCGTCCAGTATCCAAAATGCATGCTTCTTGGACAAATTTCGAATAGCTCATCACTCCCATGAACACAACCTCTTTCTCCATGAAATTACAGGTCCAAACAACATCCCAACATGTCCACAAAAACTTCCTTTAATCTCCCCCACTCAGAACTCCATTGTTCACCAGAAAACTACATGTAAAAACAACTCTCTATGCAAAAACATGTACATGCAAAATAGGCTCTCCTACCCATACAAATTTCCTCTCTTTCTCTTTATTTCTTGACTCTCACTCTTCCCCAAGATAATTGTACTCATCCCCCATTCTCTCAATAACTATGGGAAGTGGCTCTCACACCAACCCTCGTACATGAATTCAATGATTGGGCTCTAGAACACTCAACAACTAATGGAAGGTTCATGGTGAGGATAATTTTGAAGGAAATGAGAAATGGGTTTTGGTTTAATAGACATGGGGTAAATCTCCCCCCTTGACCCCTTCCCTCTCTTGTGGATACTGCCACCAATCTCCCTCTGTGCCCATTTGCAGCTGGCGATACATTTCATTCATTATATTTCACTTTACATCGATTACATATTCTCTCTCAACTATACATCACTTGGCTCTCGACCAGATACTACATTTACAATGCACATCGCTAGTTTGGGGTTTGAAAATGGGGTTGTTACACTCCCCCCCTACATATTGCATTGTCCTCAGTGCACACACACACACACACACACACACATATATATATAAACATTGCATCAAAACAAATGATAATTCCACAACTTGATGACTCATGCAACAATTCCAACCAACAATTCCCATTTCCCCTCAACCCACACATTGATTGGATAGGAAATATCATAATTGTGGCTTCAGGAACTTCAACTGCCAAAATGGAGTTGTCATTCACTTATGTGCAAATGTTCATTTAGTTTTCTTCAAAACTTTAAAAAAATTGTGGGTATGCTTCCCTCATAGCTTCCTCATGTTCCCATGTAACATCTTCAGGACCATAATGGGTCCATTGAACCTTTACCAAGACTATAGATTTGTTCATGAGCACTTTGACTTTCCATTCCAGGATGTGCGTTGGTTCCACCCAGAAATCCCCTTCATGTTCCATTTGGATCATATTCCAATCAATCACATGATCAAGATCAGGAACATGTTTTTTTATAAAGACACATGCAACATGTTATGAATTCTCATGGATGCAGGTAATGCTAGAATGTATGCAACTGGTCCTATCTTTTCTAAGACCTCAAAAGGCCCACAATATCTCACTTACAACTTTGGGCAACTTCCCAATTTCAACAAACTTCTCTTGATTTAACTTTTAAAAACACATGCTCTCCCACTTTAAATTCTCTATTTTTTCTCTTTCTATCATCATGGCTCATTTTCCAATCTTGTGCAAATTTTAAATTCTACATGATTTTTACCATTTGTTCTTCCATTTCCTTTAACAATTATAACCCAATCACAACTCTGCCTTATGGCTCATCCCAACTTACTAGTGTGTTTCATTTTTTTCCATACAAGGCTTCAAACGGGCCCATCTTCAATGATTCCTGATACCCATTTTTGTATGCAAACTCAACTAAATGGATATAGTCCTCCCACATAGAAGGCTTTTTAATTACATACATTCTCAACATATCTTCAATTATTTGATTAATTCTTTTTTCCTTCCCATCTGAATCTAGGTGATATGTTGTACTAAAATTTAAATTTGTCTCAAATCCCTTAAACAACCCCTCTCCAAAAATTGGAAGTGAACTTGGGATCTTGATCCGACAATATTTCCTTAGGCATACCATGTAGCCTAGCAATTTCTTTCATATACATTTTTACAATGTTGGCTGCCTTATGAGTTACTTTTACCAGAATGAAATGTGAAGCCTTTGTAAGATTGTCCACCACTACCATGATGGAATCATCTTGCCTTGTTTTCGTAGGCAATTTGGTGATAAAATCTATAGTAACAGCTTCCCATTTCCAATCAGGAATGGGAAATGGCTGCAACAATCTCGTTGGATGTCTATGCTCAACCTTTACTTTCTGACACACCCTACATTTGGCCAAATAATTAGTGACATTTTTCTTCATACCAGGCCATAAATATTGGCCTCTTACAATTGTAATAGTTTTCCGATATTCTGGATGTCCTACATATGGCACATTATGCATCTCCCTTAGAAACAAATTTCTCAACTACTGAAAATTAGGAACATAAACTATGTTATGAAATAAGAGGATTTTATCCTCTTCCAGGTTGTAATCCTTATATTTATGTTGTATGTAATTATGTTGTAAGCCTTCTTTAACTTGTACATAATGTTGGTCTGCTATTGCAACCTCTATAATTCTATCTTTTAAATATATCATGTACATACTAATATTTGTAGCATGCATTTTTTGCACCCTTTTGCTGAGTGCATCAACCACCTTATTCTCCTTTCCCCTTATGTGCTTGATGTCAAATTCATATTCACTCAAAAACTCCAACCATCTAGTTTGTCTAGCATTTAGTGTTGATTGTTCAAACAAATATTTCAGACCACTATGGTCTGTGTTTAATTCAAATTTTCTACCCATATGGTAATACCTCCACATTTTTAAGGCATGTACTATGGTTGCTAACTCTAATTCATATGTGGCATAATTTATCTCGTGCTCTTTTAATTTTCTAGACTCATAACAAATTACATGTCCATTTTGCATAAGGACTCCACCAAGCCCTTCCTTGCATGCATCTATGCACAAAACAAAATCCTCATTTGGATCTGCAACTTTCAAAATAGGTGCATTGGTTAACAAATCCTTTAAGCACTGAAATTTTTCTTCACATTTAGCACTACATTCAAACTTTACTCCTTTCTTTTGCAAAGATGTTATTGGATGTGCAATTTTTGATAATCCTGCACTGAATCTCCTATAGTAACTAACTAGACCCATAAATTATCTAACTTATGAAATATTTGTTGGTGTTGGCCAACTCTTGACTGCTTCAATATTTTTTGGATCCACTGCTATGTCTTCTTTTGAAACAATATGACCCAAATAATGGATCTTCTTTTGATACAAAGTGCATTTACTCAACTTGGCATACAATTGGTTCTCTCTCAATACTTGTAGCACCATCATCAAATGATTCTCATGCTCCTCCTCTGTCTTGAAATAGATGAGAATGTCATCCAATAATACAATGAAAAACTTGTCCAGGAAATGTTTGAACACCCATTTCATTAGACACATAAATGTAGTCGTTGCATTTGTCAATCCAAAAGGCACCACCACAAATTCATAGTTTCTATACCTTGTTCTAAAGGTTGTTTTGCTAGTATCCTCTTCTTTGATTCTCACTTGATGATAGCTTGACCTCAAGTCAATCTTTGAAAATATCATTTCGCCCTTCAACTGATCAAAGTGATCATCAATCCTTGGAAAATGATATTTATTCTTAACTGTAACCTTGTTCAGTTGTCTGAAGTCAATACATAACCTCAACGCTCCATCTTTCTTCTTAACAAAAAGAACCAGGGCACCCCAAGGAGAAATACTTGGACATATGTACCCTTTATTTAAAAACTCTTGTAGTTTCATTTGCAACTCTTTTAGCTCTGGTATGCTCATTATGTAGGGATTCTTAGATATTGGCGTAGCTCCAGGAATTATTTTGATTGAGAAATCTATATCCCTCTTTGGTGGAAATCCTAGAAATTCTTCAAACACATCTTCATACTCTTTAAGGACTGGATAATATTTGAGACTTTGATCTTTATCTCTTCCATATGGGTTGCATATATCTAGCACCCTTTTCTAAAAATTATTTTCAGCTACAATGTTGAAATCTCTCGGATAGATATAGGCCTAAGAATACCTTGCACTATCCTTGGATTCCCCTCTTTATTCAGACATGTGAACACCTTGTTATCACAAAATAAAATAGTATGATTCTTTTCTAACCAATCTATTGGCCCTTGGCTATGAAAGAAAGCGAAGATCAAGGAAGAAAAGTCAAAATGTGAACTATGCAGAAGACACAATGACTGTTACTGGGTCAAAGTGAGCAAAAGAGCAAAAAAGACAGAGCGAAGTAAGAGAAAGAAAGTCGTAGGATGAAGAGATCGAGGATGAAAGATCAACAAGAAAGAAGGATCGTGGATAGCTTAGCAAGAGGAAAAAGCCACCGTTGGATGCTTTGGAGCACCGCAAGAGAAGGAAGGGAAGACAGGCTGTCGAAGCCCTGAAAATGTGGGTCAAGTTGACCTAGGGTTTTAGACACCTAGGGTTTTGGTATCTAGGTTTTTTTACACCTAGGTTTCGACCTAAGGATGCCGGTGAGCTATTGTAATGTATAAATAGAGGTCTAAAGGACCTGGGATGGGTTGGTGTTATTATTTTTTTTGTTGTCTTTGTCATTGTGTGATCAAATGAGTAATATTGAGTGGGAGAGAAGTGTTGAGTATGAGAGCCTTATGTATTGTAAGATCTTCAGTTGGGTGCAGAGATCAACCCTATAGCTAGGTGCGCAGGGAGGGGAGAGATAGCGAGGAGAAGAGAGAAGATCTACTAGATGAGAGCGTATACAAGAACTGTATTCTTCATCTTAAGATATTATAAAGAACAATTCTGTAGACGTAGCCCTAGAGAGAGGGTGAACCACGTATATTTTTGTGTTTTGTGTGATTGTTGCTCTGTTCTTTGTCATTTGGTAGACCATTATTGCATTACTGTGTTAGATCTGATAGATAGTTTTGTGGAGTAGATCCGAACTGGTAATTTATATATGAATGTTGTGTTGAGTTTGTATTGGATCCACTTGATATCCCCTTGGTTGTAGACATCTTTGTCTTGAAACCCCCCCATAGTTTCTTCGGGTGAGTTTTCATATGCTTCATAGGTGTTTCTGAAAAGGCCAGTAGTTAGGTCTTGTTGGTGCGCTCTTGGAGCTGAACCCTGGGTCTACCCATGTGCTAACAAATGGTTTCATTGCCAGGACATGAATCTTCTTGAGGGAATGTCAAGGTGGTTTCCATCAAAGACAGGGATTCAAAATTGGATAGAGGATGAAGAAATGAACTTCATTGAAGCCCAAAACAAGAACCCTAATATTAGTACAGAGGATTAGTTAGGGAGATATATCTTTACTGATATACATGAGATCTTCTTTGGAGGAATCCATCAAGAGCTATACGAGTGGTTAGCTAGGTTAGCAGATACCCAGTTTGATATCAAATCAAGGCCACCTATGGTATGGACGTCGGCATTGATCAAGAAGGTAAAGAGAGTTGATAACGTCGTGTCAAGAGAAGTAGATCATTGGTTTGATAGCACCATTAGAGGGTACATCACCGAGTTTTTTGTTGACAGAGTAGAGTCATATAGCCAAGCCGAGAGATATTTCTTCAAGGGACCCAGAGGAAAATTTTTACATTTTCTAAAGCTGAGGATCAAGATGTTATTGCATGAGAAGAACATCTTGAAGATACAGTATATTGGTCGGATCTGAAAAAGATAATGTTCAAGAATTCAGACAGCGACAACGACACAAAGGCTGGACATACACGCAGTGGGAGAGCATTCATAGAAGTTTATCTTGTGAACCTGTTTAAGCAGAAATACAGGGATGAGGGTTTCTACAGTGCAGAAGAGGCAGATTTGACGGACAAAGAGAATTTAGAACCCGCTGGGATAGAGGAAGGGAAAGCTGAAGAACCTTGCCGGGAAGAGCGAGAAACTTCAGGAACTACGCAGACTATTGAAGTAAGTACTATTATCCCTCGTGTTGATTCAGTAGCATTAAGAAATCAGAGTAATCCAATCCACCAGAGCATTCAGAGAACTGTCACTAGTAGTCCACCACATACTCAGTCAGGAATCCTAGGAAGATCTATGGAAGATGAGATGAGGTTCCCTATTTTTAGGGGAGATGGATCTGAATATCTTGATCAACATTGGTTCCTATGTGAAGTCGTATGTAATATTAAGAATGTCACCGATGAAGTTGTTAAAATAACTCAGTTTAGTAATACCCTAAGGGATCGTGGACTGAGCTAGTACATGAAGCTTGTCCAAGGACTTGCACAACCTGAGCCGCTGAATGAGATCAATAATGCGTTGATTGCAGAGTTCAAGAAACCCAAGTCGGAGTCACAATGTATTACAGAGCTGAAAGAGATCAAGAAAAAGGTAGCCGAACCTATTTGAGAATTTAATCAGAGATTCAAGACCTTAACAGGTCTATTGACTTTTCAGATCCCAGATGAGCAGAACAAAGAATGGTTCATTGTTGCCCTGTTACCACACATCAGAGTTCCTCTGATGCAACAGAAGATTTCTTCGCATGCTAAGGCATTGGAGATCACCATGAAGTTAGAATCAACCCCTATGGGATAATCCGGCTCAAGTATGAGTCAAATCTTGAGTCAACTAACTAGTTTGTCTCTGCAAGTCAAAGATATGAAGAAAGACAAGGGAAAAGATAAAAGAGAATACATATGGTGTGTTAGATGCATATCAAAAGGCCATGACAAGGAACACTGTCCCCTATTTCATGAATACTTGGCCTCTGGAGCTCCAAGCCCTTTGAAGAAAGTCACTGTACCCTGGTGCGTGGTGTGCAAAAATAGACATCGCTCTAGTGAGTGCTATTCCATGAAAAAATATGTTCAGACACCCACAAATTTGTATTGCATGTTCTTTAAGTCCGTAGGGCATGATGATAGAGATTGTAGGGCTTATGACCTCATGCACAAAATGTCAAGAGACATATACAAAATTCAAGGAGAAGTACAACAAGAAGGAAACACTACACAGTATAACTCCCCTGGAAGAGGAAACTTCAATCCTCATGGTGGATTCAAAGGATGAGGATGAGGAGGAGGTATGGTTTGAGGCCGAGGATAGATCATCTGTTACAACTGTGCACAACTAAGACACTTATAAAGGGACTGTCAAAACCCTTGCACTACTTTCAGCTACTGCAGTTCCTTCGAACACATTATAGAGGATTGTCCTGTGCTGCTAGCTAAGCTTCAGGAAAGATGAGGACCTCAACAGAACCCGAAAGTGCAACTGATATATGTTGAACCTCGCGGAGAAGACCCTAGATTCATTGTTATCACTAGAGAAGGAGTTGTTACAGGATAATATAGACTGGCCCAAGGAAAGACTACAAAAGACTCAGGAGTCAGAAAAGCTATAGAGAAGACCCAAACTTTTGATGCAAAGAAAGAAAGACAAATATTTGAAGAGGCAAGAAAATAGTTCAAAGGAGACCAAGGTTCTTCATCAAAGACACGACACGAAGTAAGAGAATATGGAATTCCTCTGGCATTCGATCGTTCTCCTTCGCCAAAATAAGGACAAGAGGTAAGCAAGCTCATGGAATTTTTATATACTTGTATTAAGTCGATTCAGGATGAGAGCATTGTACAAGAGCTACAAAATTTAATCAGATAGTATGAGATAGGAAGGATAGATCCCTTACTGAATAAATTAGTACATCAACTATCCAAGAAGATAAGGACAAATAAGGAACTACACTGGAATGCTTAGATAGGAGAATATGGTATAGACTATGTGGTCCTCGACTTAAGGTCGGAGGTCAATGTCATGACGAAGAAAACTTGGGCACTGATGGGAAAACCAAATTTGATCTATTCCCCTATCATACTTAGGATGGATAATCAGCAAGCTGTAAGTCCCTTTGGAAGATTGGAACATGTCCCTGTGGACATCGACGGAGTAAGAACATTTGCAGATTTTGAGGTAATTGAGATAGTTTATGACAACTTCCCTTACCCTGTGTTGTTAGGAATTGATTGGGCTTTCAATAATTACACTGTGATTGATTTAAAGAAAAGACAAATGACATTTGAAAGAGATGGCCTTAGGGTCATTGCGCTTTTAGATCCAGATGAAGGTCAGCGATACACAGAACCTATCAGAGAAGAAGATTGTGCATATGAACTGGAAAACATATACAAATTAACAGCCAGACAACAGGATTACATTAATCCTACGGCCGATGAAAACCTAAACTAGTGAAGTGACAACGCATGTTCATCAGATTCAAAAGAAGCACTGGATAACTAGTAGAACAAAATGTATGAAGTATCTACAAGGAGATGTTCTAGATTAACCAGAGATGTTCGCTGGATCGGCACAACAATAAGTAACTTACCCACTTTTGATGGTCTGAATCCTTTAGAAACCTTCTTGTCGAAATTCAAAGCAAGTGTACCAACACAACAAATATTGTTGGAAATGGATGAGGCCTTGAAAGAAAAACTAGCAATATGGTGGGGGACACACAAAAACAACATTACAGAATGGGTACAATGTCGTACCCTGATGACTGCGTGGTTCTCAACACAAGTGGGAGGCTGCAAAGTTTGGTACACAGGTCAAAGCTACCCAAAGGACCATGTGAGAAGTTGCGAGGAAGCCTAGAGAACCATTCCTCAAGAGCAGTGGGTGCACAATTTCATTAACACACTAGACACAACCCCTATCAACTGGTACCTTCAATCGGAGTTGTGCCTCATCACTGCAGATTGGGAAGGTATGACTAAGAATTTTGTAACCACCTTCTTATTTGAAAGTCAATATCCTTCAGTAGACCAAGCATTACAGATTGTAAGACATAAATTATTTGAGGAGGCATCTAGCCCCCCTTTAGAACAAGAAAAGGATGAATGGACTGTGCCTCTCTAGAAACTGCAAGGTTGTTACAACATCAATGTTGATGAAGACGATGATCCTAGGAAGGTGAACATCATCGAAACAGAAGGCCAAAAAGATGTGGAAGGACCAAGAGTTGAGCTACCATTCATTGGATAGCCAAGCAAGATCAATAAAGTCAATATTAGAACAAAGTAGACATTGAAGCTTGCAAATGTTGGAGATTATTGGGATGTTGCTACTATTGACAAGATAACAGAGTTATTGCATGGATATCAGGACTTGTTTCTTACCAATTTCACTGATATGAAGGGAATTAAAGGGCCTATGAGAGAAATGAGGATCCCTTTGAAACCAGATGCAAGACTAGTTAAGCAGATACTATACAGATTGAACCCTAAATATAAGGAGAAAGTGAAGATTGAGCTCGACAGAATGTTGGAAGCAAGGATTATAGAACCTGTTGAAGATTCAGAATGGATTAGCCCTATGGTGGTGCAAGACAAGAAGACATGCGAGATCGGGATCTGCGTAGATCTCATGAAGCTGAATGATTTATGTTTTCATGACCCCTTCCCTACACCATTCACTGATGAAGTGTTACATAATGTGGGAGGCCAGGAGGTACATTCTTTTACAGATGGATTTTTAGGATACCATCAGATCCAGATTACCAAGGAAGATCGCCATAAGACCACATTTGCAACAAAATGGGGATCCTACTAGTATACAGTGATGCCATTTGGATTGAAGGATGCCCCAGCTATGTTTTTCAGGGTGGTGGTTGAAGCATTCAAGGAGTTTCTGCATAAATTTCTAGAAGCATATTTTGATGATTGGACTGTTTTTAGTTTATTGAAAAATCATATTGAACGTCTAAGGCTAATGTTGGAAAAATGTAGGCAGTGTCAAATTGCCTTGAATTTGAAGAAGTGGATCTTCTTCTCACCATTTGGAGTGCTATTCGATCATATTGTATGCAAGCAGGGATTGTTGGTCGATCCCTCTAAAATTTCCATTATAGTTGATCTACCCCCTCCTACTTCAGTCAAACAGTGGTGCATTGTGCTGGGACATATTGGATATTACAGGAAGTTCATTAAAGAAAATGCCCAGATTACAACAACCATGGAGAAGATTTTGAAGAAATACTGTCAATTTCACTAGATAGGGGAATGCTAGCAGAGCTTCAACACACTGAAACAAAAAATGGTTACTGTGCCTATTCTGGTTTTCCCAGATTGGAGCAAGGATTTTCATGTGCATGTCGATGTGTCTTCTATTTCCTTAGGAGAAGTGTTAGCACAACCTGGGGAAGGAGATTTTTACCATCCATTAGCTTTTTCTAGCAGGAAACTATCCACAACTGAGATTAATTACACCACCACTGAAAGAGAAGGGTTAGCCATGGTGTATGCGTTGTAGAAATTTCACCACTACTTGTTGGGAGGACACTTTAAAATGTTTACTGATCACTCTGCATTGAAATACCTAGTCAACAAGCCAGTGTTGGGGGGGAGAATATGCATATGAATTCTTCTATTTCAGGAATATGACTTTGAGATCATAGTTAAACTAGGAAGAATGAACAAAGGTCCTAACCAATTGTCAAGGTTGGAACATGGTGAAGAGTCGACCAGTTTGGAGGATGCACTATCGAATGCACAGTTATTTTCCATTAGAAAGATTGATGACCACTTCGCAGAGACAGTCTGGTTCCTGTAAAAAAAAATGGTACCTAGTGAGTATACAATTCCCCAGAAGAAACAACTAGTAGTGTACATTGGATACTTTTCACTTATAGTTGGACAACTATACAAAATGGGACCCGATGAGATATTGAGAAGGTGTGTTGTGGAGGCAGAGTGACCGTTGATCCTTGCTAAATCACACGAAGGCATCGCTGGAGGACACTGCGTAGGGAAATAAACTGCGCTGAAGGTTCTTAGAGATGGCCTTTGGTGGCATACCTTACACAGAGATGCTAAAGACTATTACAGAGCCTGCGATGTATGCCAAAGAGTTGGGAAACCGTCCAGAAGATATGAAATTCCCTTAACACCACAATTGACCCTACAATCATTTGAGAAATGGGCCATTGACTTCATGGGATCTATAAATCCACTAGTCAAGCGAACAGGATCAAGGTACATCATTATTGCGACAAAATATTTGACCAGATGGGCTGAGGCAAGAGCAGTCAAAGACTGTAGTGCAAATACAGTTGCATGCTTCATATTTGATAACATCATAATCAAGTTTAGATGCCCAAATATCCTTATGAGTGATCAAGGCACACATTTCATAAATAAAACAGTTGAAGCCTTAATTGAGGAATTTGTAGTCCACCATCAGAAGAGCACACCTTACCATCCACAAGAAAATGGGATAGTTGAAGCATTCAACAAGATCTCAGAGACAATGTTGATGAAGATTTGCAGTGTTAATAGAGATGACTGGGATTTAAGAGTACTAGTGGTACTGTGGGCCTATAGAACCACTTGTAAGAAGATAATAATGCAGACCCCCTTTAAGTTGGTGTATGGTCTCGAAGTTGTTGTCCCAATGGAATATTTGGTACCAAGCCTAAGAATTGCTTCCTTTACAGATATGGATGACACTGGCATTGTTCAAGAAAGGCTTGCACAGTTGGTCGAACTAGAAGAAGACAAATTTATTGCAGGATCTCATCAACATGTACATGAGGAAAGAGAGAAGGTCTACCATGACAAACACATTAAGAAGAAGGCATTTAAGCAAGGTGATTTGGTATTGGTATATGACAGTAAATCCATGAAGCATCCAGGAAAGTTCATAATGCATTGGCTCGGGCCTTATGAGGTCACCTATGTTACAGAAGGAGCAGTTGCGCAGTTGAAGAATTTGAATGGAGAATGGAAGGAAGGATTAGTGAGAGGGAGCTGACTGAAGTTTTATTATGACAACCAATTGCCTTGCAACTCTCAGTAAAATAATGAGGAAAAGGGTATAGGTACCAGGTGCAGTTGAAACTGGGTGCAAGACACAAAAAAGACAGACTGCACAAGGAAGGTGAGGAGGCATGGAGCAGAAAGCAAAGGCTCCATTGCGCAGTCTGAAGTCGAAATAAAATAGAAAGGTCAGATCTTAAGTGCCTCGGGATGAGTCACAGGTGAGTGTTGGGGGCTTGTTGGCCCTTATCTATGAAATAAAACGAAGATCAAGGAAGAAAAGGAAAAATGTGAATTGCGCRGAAGACACAGTGACTGTTACTGGGTCAAAGTGAGAAAAAGAGAAGAAAAGACGGAGCGAAGTAAGAGAAAGCAAGCCGTGGGATGAAGAGATCGAGGATGACATATCAACAAGAAAGAAGGGTCGTGGACATCTYAGCAAGAGGAAAAATCCATCGTTGGATGCTTTGGAGCACCATGCGAGAAGGAAGGAAAGACAAGTTGGTGAAKCCCTGAAAACATGGATCAAGTTGACCTAGGGTCTTAGACACCTAGGGTTTTGGTATCTAGGGGTTTTGACACCTAGGTTTCGACCTAAGGATGTCGGTGAGCTATTTTAATGTATAAATAGAGGTCTAAAGGACATGGGATGGGTTGGTGTTATGATTTTTGTTGTTGTCTTTGTCATTGTGTGATCGAGTGAGTAATATTGAGTGAGAGAGAAGTGTTGAGTACGAGAGCCTTTTGTATTGTAATATCTTCAACTGGGTGTGGAGATCAACCCTGCAACTAGGTGTGGAGGGAGGGGAGAGATAGCGAGGAGAAGAGATAATATCTACTAGCTGAGAGCACAGACAAGAATCGTATGCTTCATTTTAAGATATTATAAAGCACAATTCTTTGGACATAGCCCTAGAGAGAGGGTGAACCACATATATTTTGTGTTATGTGTGATTGTTGCTCTGTTCTTTGTCATTTGGTAGACCGTTATTGCATTACTGTGTTAGATTTGATAGATAGTTCTGCGGAGTAGATCTGAAATGGTAATTGATATATGAATGTTGTGTTGAGTTTGTATTGGATCCACTTGATATCCCCTTGGTTGTAGACATCCCTATCCTGCAACCCCCCCATAGTTGCTTCGGGTGAGACTGCATCTTCTTTGCAAGTGTTGCCGAAAGGGCTAGTAGTTAGGGCTTGTTGGTGCACTCTTGGAGCTAAACCCTGAGTCTGTCCCTATGCCAACACAATCCATACCAATCAAGCAATCATACGACCCCAATGGTATGATGTTCAAATATTCCCTAGTGCTAATTTTATTCATGTTTATAGGGAATTTTTTAACAAGCTCATTAAATCTTCTCTTGGTTCCAGTAGCTAGCTGAACTAACTAAGACTTGTCATGTTTACATTTTTTTTAATTTAAATCTTTCAAATATTTTGATCTATATAGCTATGACTAGCTCTAGAATCAATTAAAATGACTATGGTTTGATCATCAATCTTACTTTCCACTTCAATCATGTGGGATTGATAGTCTACTTGTCTATTGTAAAATGTTGCATAGATCCTTGGCATGCTTTTTCCCACGTCCTCTATTGTTTCTTCCTTCTTGATGTTATGMAAATTCTTCATTTTATCTCCCCAATGAGGACAAACTTTATACATGTGATCTCCTTCACATCCCCAATACTTTATCGGTTGTTGTCTTGGCCTCTTTCCCAAGGACTCTATCATTTTCTAATCAACTTGAGATGGTKTCCCTTGCTGATATGATTGTGATCTATTTCTAATGAAAGGTGGATTCAATCATCTCTTCCTTTGATCCATCTTTCCTTTCTTCTTTTCATCCCAAGACTTTTGGAATGTTGGCTTTCATATGTTCTTCTCATACAAATACTTGGCATTTCTTATGGATTCCTATAATCTGTTGGGCTCATCAAACTGGATTGTATCCTTGTAAAAGGATGGAAGTCCACTCTAGAACCTATGAATTTTTATCTTATCATCTTTGATGAAGCTTACATACCTGAGAAGTTCCAAGAAATTTCTCTCATATTGATCTATGGTCATGTTCTCGAGTTTGAGTTCAAATAACTCTTGCATATTCTTGTCATAATAATCCTCTCACAAGTACTACTACTGAAAATATTTCTTGAACTACTTCCAACAAATTATTTTCTCATCAAGGTGCTTAACCGACTTCTTCAGTCGATCCCACCACATAGATACCTTTCCTTAAAGGTGGTAAGATACAATTATGGGTTCCACATTTGATGAGTAGTTATGCAACTGGAAATATTTTCTCATTCCCAACAACCATGCTTCTGCACTTTCACCTTTCTTGTTTTCTCCATCAAATGATGGTGGCTTGATTTTCCTCAGTTCCCCTTGCAAGCTATCTATCCCATGTCTCCTTCGTTGATGTCTTATAAGCGATATACTTGGTCTTCTTGTTGACCTTGGACATGCATATGTTTGTTTTGTTAAGAGCCATGGGGAATGGTGATGTTGTTGCCTTCTAATACTCCTTGATCTTATAGATTCTCCATGATCATCCCTCCTATCATGAGACCTAGACACCTCTACTTGCTTGGAACTAGCTTCTTGCCTTGTGCATGAATCCTTGTTAACTTGATTCTGCAGCATATTCTGGCTTTGAATTATCTCTTCTTGATCCTTCATGATCCTCTCATTATTGACCCTATAGCTCTATACTTGTTTTTGCAGGCTTCTGATAGTTACAAGATCTTTCCTGTCTCTTCTTCCATTAGAATCGGTCTCAACATTACCCATTTTGGCATGAACACCTATAACTTCTTCTTCATGGTTGTAAGACCCTTGATCACCCTCCATATCTCTAATTCTCATGTAGGAACTAATGTCTTCTTTTCTGTATCCCTAATTCTGCAAGAATGTGCATGCGATAAGTTTTGTTAGAATTAAGCATATTGTAGAATATTTATTAATTAGATTACAGGTCATTATTCATTGTAAATTATGAAGAGTATTGATTCACTACTCCAACATAATATTCCTTAAATGCATTCCTCTCTAAAACATCTTTCCAACCGTTGTACTCATGCCTCAATCTGAGTTTTGAGCAAAAAGTTACAACATCCACATGTTGCAATTTCCACCCAGTTAGTGCTACAACAATCTCTTTATCATTTTTTGACAAAATATAACACCCAATTTAAAATTCTGGGTTAACATATTTCTTCTACTTCTCAATACCTTTCCAACAACTATTTGTTTTCTCAAACATGAGCTTCGAGACAAAAATTTTGGTTGTTTTACCCAATTTATCCATGTATGCTATAGGTGTCTTATTTCTCTTCCTGCACATTTTTCAAGTACCCATAACAAAAATATGACTTGACCATTGGCTTCTATGGTTCATAATATTTCCATCAATTTCTCTTGTGCCCCAAATGAACTTCTGAGCATGGAGTTATGCCTTTCGGAAGTAAATATGGTGCCAAAATTTTACCCTTATTGTTTTAGTTGTAACTTTCTCATACGAGATATGTTTTGCGAAACTTTTATCTCATTGGATAGCTCTCTCTTAGTTATTATATTTTAAATACAAAGACATAGTGTTCCTTGGTAAAAAAAATATATTGTGAGTTTTGACTACCTAAAAACGTCATTTAGGCCCTCAAAAATGCCCCGCAAGTTAATGACCTTCAAAAACCATAAATTTTCACATAAAATCGACTATTTTACTACTTTAATAGCCCCTTAAATATGAGTCTTTTATCTACTCTACATTGTCCATTGATGACCGATGTTCTCCTTTGGGCATGCACAACATTTTCTCCAAACTACCAACCCGACCATTGACCATAGACCCAATTCCCCAACGAATGATTTGCACACAACTCTAAATCGGTCGATTTGACCATTGGTCATTAGTAATATTCGTTGGATAATGGAACTCCTCACTGATTCTTCCAATGCCTGACCGTCGACCCATCGGTGATCAATGATCCCCAATGACCATAAAAAACACATCCCAAATCGATCGAACTAACCATGGGCCATCGACCACTTCTAGGATGACGTGGCATGACACATCATCGTGAGGTGTCAAATTTGGTGGCATGGCATGAAACATGGATTTTGACGTCATCATCCTCTTTTCCTCCATCGATCGTCGACCACCTCTCTTGGACAAATGAAAACTCTAGTCACAATCTGTCGATCCTCGATTCGTCAGTCATCTATAATCAACGGTCCCCATAAACACATGAAACCTTCACCAAATTCATCCAATACCTGACCATCATCCATCGATGATTGAAAATCCTCTCTGGATGCATGAAACTTTCATCAAATCCTAGAAATCCCTGATTCATCTGTCATCAACAAGTTTTTTAGTGAAATTTGACACTTAGAAAAATTTGGCCAAAATCTGTCGATCCACGACCATCAGTCGTCAGTGATCGAAGATTTCTTTTGGGAAAACTCAACTCTTCTCTAAACTCACTGATTCGATCATCGACTATCAATGATTTTGGTTGTTGAACTTCAAACCCTCCACAAATCTCATTGATATGACCATCGGTCGTCAGCGAAATCTTTTGAAGAACTCCAACACTTAGAAACTTTTGACCACAATCTAGGTGAATATGGACTATTGATTTCCTTCAATTTTCATCGGCCGAAATTGAATCTCGTCCATTGATTTGTTCGATCTTTCAAAACAGTCGAACCTTATGGATTTTTAAATTTATCATGATAAATCCCAGTCGTCAATCTCAAGATCAGAAGCAATCTCGATCATTGATTCACCAAACTTGAAACATACCTCTTTATACGACACAAAGATAACGATTACAACGAGATATCATATATACATTTTTTATTTTATTTATTTGTTTATTTTATTTAAAAATATAGTTAATAAAAGATCATGACTACAATAATATAGTGACAACAATATGTATCCCCTTTATTTGTTATCAACATCATTAATCATATTAACATCTACATCATAACATGGTTAAGATACTAATATCAAATAACATTTTTAAATGACCTAGAATAAAATTAATATCATCAATTCATACAATTAGTGAGGACAACATGGACTACTGCCAAAACCTAACCCTATTCCAAATTAAAAGAAAAAAAAAAAAAAAATCAAGACCAGAATCATCAAGTACCAATTATTCTATGTTTTTAGTTGAACAACAATCATAAATAAGAACTAGTAAGAAATCAATTTAAGTCTACGTAAGAAGACGAAAAAATCAAATTTGATCTTAACCAAAGAGTTCAACCTACGCATTTTTATTTATAGAAGGTGAAAGGAACCTTAATTACATTTTATTTAAATTGGAATATTTCTCAATTAATGTTATGAAACCGTCAAGCTCAAACATTGTTATCAATCTCAATTATGTACTATTTAATTCATAACATAAATTGAATTTGTTACCAATAAGCCTTTATTGAGTAGTGTTACACTAGATTCTATGGTTAGATACAATCCAATTGGAGACTGGCCAACCGTATTCATATACATTAAGTTTTAGTACAATTCTATTTAATATTGGAATCCCAATTCCATACAGCGATCAACCAGATAATACTAAATACAATTTAAAGGATTTATTATATAACTAGTTAATTCTCAATATAATTTTTAATATTATAATATTAGTTGTATTCACAGATCACAAGTCTGATTATTAGGATTTATGAATGTAATTCAAGACGTTCTTAAGATAGGTTGAGGAATAAATGAATCCCTCAAGGTAAAAATACGTATACCATAATGCTATCAAAGTGTTCCAAACTAACTCTAGAGTTGAGTGGAATCTTATTTAACAAAATTTAAGATATGTTAAGAAAGAATTAAAACTATGTCGACAACTCAAGGTACACAGACACAAATAAGAAAAGAACAATTAACAATTAACAGAAAAGAACAATTAACAATTAACAATCATAAATTCTGGTATGAGTCGTTGCTCCCAACCAGATTCACAGGGATACCAAGGCATAAACAATCATAAACACAGACACAAATAAGAAAAGAACAATTAACAATCATAAACACAGGAAAACAAATTTTCATAACAAAATTTATTGACAACTGATACTCAACTGATCATTAAAAAAAAATTCAGATTTGCATACAAAGTGAAGAGTATTGGTGTGCGAAGCATTGACGCTATAACCAAAATTTTAGTTTGAAGAGGAAGCACTCCCCATTCTTAAACAAAAAATTACAAGAAATTCACACTCTAAAAAATATCGACCTTCAATAAATTCTCCTTACACACTAGTGGATACATAATTAACTGTACTAAATATCGATTTGCGTCAACAACTCACTAAAATTATTATAAAGTCCCGTCCTTTCCACTATTTTAGCTTTAAACCAGAACAAACAAAAATATCATACTGTTAAAATTCTTAAAAGCAAGTTTTAACAGGATATTATAGATGCGATGCATTTCCTATGTATAGTTAGAACAGTACATCGGTTCTCATTATTATCATAAAGAATAAAAAGTCATTACATAGTCAACTTCAATAGAACTTATATATGCCAATTTATAATATTGCTCGCCTCGCTCATTCTTTCATTTGCACTAGGTATACAAGTTTAGTTTAAGCATTAATGGAATTGAAGACTGTTACATTCAACATAACACTACCAACCAAAAATTTATGTATAAAAACAAAAGAATATTAGCGGAGCATACGCAGAGTTTCATATAAATTCCTATTATGGAATTACAAAATTATTTTTTATACTCGGTTCGGAGTAATAACAATACACATAAATTTATTCAACAAATGAAATGACTGAAATAAAATACCGTTACCGGTTATTGTTGATGCTTGTAGTCGATCTTCCAGCTTGAAGTAGTTTCACATCGCTTCCCTTCCTGCCTGCTAATCAAGTGACCTCACCAGTACCTCTCAACCAAACTCTAGGGGTATTCTTCTTCCCTCTTAGCCCCCCAAGCTGCAAAGGGGCCACACACAAGAAACTAGAAAATCAATAGCAACAAAACTTTCCCTCGCAAAGAAGAGCTTCCACTCTTTACCAAGTTTTGGAACCCAACTCTCAACAAGTGAACTAGTTTAGAAAAATTTTGACAGCATAGCAATACTTTCCAAAAGTGAGATCATTCTCCTTTCCTCTCCATTTATTTTATAGAAAAATTTCCAATGACACATGTCCTCATGCACAAATAATTAATTTTTAATAATTTAATTAAAGGATTATTCACCCACTACATGTGTCTCACTCTCCTCAATTTGCACTCATTAATTCCCTTTTTATTTTATTTATTTAGGAATTTTCCCTCACATTCCCCAATGTGTTCCTATTTTTTCTCTTAGTTGTCCCTTATTTTCTCAATTCATCATTTATTTTTTGTCCCATAACCAGATTTTAGTTTAAGTTGGATTATGAGTCTTCCTTTAATCAGTATTAGTTGTAGATTGACTCAAGATGCTACTCTATGTGGACCACCTATTCTCTCATGTTTTAATTTCTTTTTATTTAAAAATCCCCTTTATTAGTTTCATGCACACATGTGCATCTACTCACTTTATTCTTATTTCTTTATTTACCTAACTCACTAGTCTAATCCCTTTATTCCCTTTTTATGTTTTAAATTAGTCAAACATCTTAGACTTAGACTCTTGTTATATTTCTTAGTTATAAATTAATATTTAGTTAAATACTATGTTCTAACAAGGTCTAAACATTTTTATCATATTTTCTAGACCATCTAGATTTTTATTGACTCATAATTTATTTACACGATGTGCCCTTCAAGACACACCTTCATGCTCCAAGACTGCCACTCTCCTTTGACTAGTTTGGAAGTTTTTCTTACACTTGGAGTCAACACTCCACTCGGTCAGCCTTGTGAGAAACTAGGGGTTGTCTAAGGAATAAGGATTCTTCCTTATTGCACGCCCCTTAGAATTCCTTGTGAGTGACTGTCTCAGGCTAACCTCACGGCATCATGGACCTCTCCAACTAGGTAATCGTTAACCTACAGTTCGGTTCATGGTGAGAGTGCTAGTAGTCTGTGACAGGGATGCCACCACACATCTCCCTCAATCATTTGGTTTTTTTGTATGACCCCTTTACTTCATCTGTGAGTTGGATTAACAAGAATTACCAATCACACATCCACTGACAAGGGAAATGTCAATAATCCATATACATAATATCCATTCTAAAATCATCATTTAAATCACATGCATGTAAATAAAATAATCAAACCAAATACAATCCACTCCCTGACTCGATCTGGAGTCCAAGGAAGTTTGTTGATGCCATTGGCATCCTCAACCTGTCATGTATCTTGCACACTCAGGAGAACTCATCAATAACACTTGTCAATGTATATGCATCTAGAAATTAACACATAATCACAAAGACATCACAATATAAATCATGATTAAATCATAGTCATAATGTATCATAACCGTATCACTTGCTTGCAAGTTTCCTCAAATAATAAATCAATATAAATATGCTCAATGGAACTAGATGTTAAAAAACTGTCTATAACTCTTCAGGCAACCATTAAAACTTGATTTTCGACCATTCCAGGTTGAATTTTCAATTTGCAAATTAACTTCTCTACTCCACTCACCCTCTTAAACCATCCAGAGTCATTCAAAATTGGTTTTTTCCCACAGATTTGAGGATTTCTCCCTAAATTCTTCGTTTTCCCCCAAATTTGTCATAGAAAAAGTCTCCAACAAGGAATTTACTGAAACTCACACTAGTCTTGGCCCATATAGGTCCAATGTTGAACCAATAGCTCTAATACCACCTTGTAACATACCCAGCCCCCAGTCAGGTCACGTCACTACTAAAACGACTCACTAAAATTTATGATACTAAATCAAAATGTGGAAATAATCACATTACATGATGTTCATACACTTGCAACTATTTATTCTACTTAAAAATGTAAATACAATTTCTTAACTGTGTATAGAATAACTAAACAACCTATAACAACATCCCGCCATATAGAGAGGGATTTCAATGTCAAACAGTTGCCCTAGGTTGATGGATAGTTGGTACGGATTTTTGGTTGTCATTGATGTCAACCATTGGAGAATGATATTGTAGATTGATTTCAACCCTTAGTGATTGATGTCAACCCTTGGAGAAAGTCTGGTAGCGAATTTCGGTAGCACAAAGGTTTAGGTAATGGACCCAAGTTTGTTTGATGTATAACAATATGAGTTTTAATATATTTTAAGGTAAGACTATTCTATATGGATAGTAAATTTCATTCCATTTCTGGTGGTATGTGGAACGTCACATAACTCCTCACGGTTAGAGAGTTATGGCCATGTGAAGTTGGAGAACCCAAGTTTGGGTAATGGACCCAAGTTTTTTTATGGATAATGGTACGAGTTTTGATATATCTGCAGGCAAGACTATTCTAGATGGATAGTACATGTCATTCCATTTCCAGTGGTATGTGGAACATCACATAAATGCTCACGGTTAGAGAGTTATGCCGATGTGAAGTTGGAGAACCCTCATGAGTCATCTAGAAGCCCCCAAAAGTCAAAGTAGTCAAAGTTTTTGCAAAGAAGAAATTATTTAAATAATAAAGTGAAGTGATTAGTGTACTATAAATCAAAGTGGATACAAAATAAATTATTTAAATAATAAATTTAATGGAGAAATTACTAAGTGGTTAGAAGTGGGTTAACCCTAAAATAAAGAAAGTGGGTTAAGATGGTTAAAAGGTATCCCCTTGAGGAAGCTACATGAAAGTATAAATAAGAGGCAAGGCTCTCTCATTTTAGTCACACTTGAGCATATTGAATATCTACAAGTGACTGAGGTAACCAAATTATATATAAGTCGAATTTCAGAGGGAAGGTGAAGTAAAGAAGGTCGAAATTCAAGGGAGGATAAATTCTTTTGATGATGTTTTCTAAGGTATGTTATTTACAGTCGTCTCACCATTTTTGCAATAAAAAAATTTCTATAATGATTCAGACCGTGAAATTGGGAGGTCGTTGAGGAAACATATCCAAGTAGTTGTGGTATAAATTTCAGCTTGTGGGTCATTTTATTTTTGGAGTTACACTCCATGGAAAATAGGGTTTGTGGCTAGTCCCTAAACTAGTCTAAAACAGGTGTTTCGGGTAAAAACGTCATAACTTATTCATAATAGATCCAAATTTAGTAATACCAAATGTATTGGTTAGAGTACATTCTGTAGTATTCTATGTACAATTTTCATATCTATAAAACAAATATTTCGTGTGGGGCACGCTCTACAAGTTCGCTCTATAAAATAAGCCAAAATTCAACAAGGTATGCCATTTTTGTTATAACTCCTTTTTTGAGAGGTTCCAAGTAGTGACATCTGGAGGAAATGAATTAAACACACTGAGTAACATTGTGTACTATTTTCATATATTTATTCATTACAGGTACATAGTTATGATTATTTCAATTTAGGGTTGTTGACTAATCCAAAACTAGTCATGTGAGACTAAAGTAAAGTTTGAAGAAAATGCTAGTCTCTTGTTGTTAAAGTTAAGGAAGGTTTGCAGGTATGTGATCATATACACTAGGTATATTACAGAGTTACAAATCATATTTTGGATGATGAAATTGATGAGGGCTTTTGGTTGAAGTACCTGTTGGGTACATGGTTGAGACAAGTGGTTGATGAGTTGGCACATACATGAGGTGTATAGTTGATGATGTTGGTACATTTTGATGAGTCATAGTTGATGAGTAGTTGATACATTATTTGTACATACTTGGTACATGGTTGGGGGCACTTGTTAGTAGTATTGTTGACACATGGTTTATGGATGATGTAGCATACTTGTATTGGTATATTATTAGAAGCACRTATTGATCTTGGTGATGATTATGAGTTGTTGTGTTATGYTTGGTTGATGCACATCTTTGAGAGTTGTCTTGGTGATTGATCTTGATGAGTAGATCTAATTTGGTTGATAATATTGATGAGACAGGTTGTTGTGATAGGTTGTTGTGACAGGTTATTCATACAGGTTTGGTGCATGGTTGATGCACTCGTTGATGGTACAAGTTGGTGCATGGTTGATTCACTTGTTTATGGTACAGGTTGATAAAATTTTGGGGCGCTGCCCTAACTAGGGGGGAGCATACCTGCCCCCCCCCTGGGACCCCCCTAGGAAAGCACCCAACGCACACGACACAAAGAATACTACTAGAGGGATCGTCAGACACAGTTTTCATATCTGACATGCCCACACACACACATGAAAAGAATATAACACCTACCCAACATTCTCCCACTTGTTGTTTTTTTTGCATCCAGGGGTCCAGGGGATTATATAGTCGACAATACAGGGAAGAAATGCCCATTGTTACTCTACACCAGGAGAACGTTTTTGTGCTCACAGACTTTATCAATGAATCTGCAACATTCTTCAAAGTGTCAACCTTTTCCAGTAACACCTTCTTTTCCTCAACCATGTCTCTCACAAAGTGATACGGAACATCAATATGCTTTGTCTTCGAATGATAAGTTGGGTTCTTTGCCAGGAAGATTGCACTTTGACTGTCACAATCTGATCTCACTACTTGTTGTACCAACCCAATACCTGAACACAATCTTTGTAACCATACTTCTTCCTTTCTTGCATGAGTGGCTACCATGTATTCAACTTCTGTAGTTGAGAGTGCCACTACAGCCTATCTTTTTCTCATCCAACTGATTGCTCCTCCAAATAGGTTAAACACATACCCAATTATAAATCTTTTGTGATCTAGATCTCCAACCTAGTCTGCATCAACAAAGCCATAGATGTCCAACACTCTTTCCAATCCTGGTCTTCCTTGGTAGCACAATCCATAATTGGTAGTGCCACGCAAATACCTAAACACCATCTTTACTA
>ML782651.1:455361-473785 GCA_009831015.1 Picea engelmannii
GTTGGATAGGGCAAGGACGGGTGGTTGTAGCCACCTTCCAGTTGTAGTTGGAGAACATAGGGGGTTGTGGCCTCCTTCTGGTTGTAGCCAGAGAATTGGGGAGTTGGAGCTTCCCTCGGGTTGTATCCTGAGAAACTAGGGGGTTGGAGCCTCCTTCCAGTTGCAGCTGGAAAACAAAGGAATTTGGTGCTTCCAATGAATGTAATTCTTAACGAAATATAAGAAAAATCATTATGTGGTTTTCTCCCACTTTGGTTTTCCATGTAAAACACTAGTGTACTTTGTATGTGTGTGATTTCTCATTTGTCCATTGTTTATTTACTCTACAACTATTGGATGATAATGCTACATTGATATAACACTTGCATTTTATGGTGAAAAATGATTAAATTTATCTATTACTGATTCACCCCCCTCTCAGTAATCCAACATTAAATGCATCATTCTTCTCACAACAAGCAATAATATCCCAATATAGTTTAGATTAAATTGTACATCAACTATATCAACATAATACATGTATAAACACAACAGATAACAACACTTATCTTATAAAATGTGAAACCCATTGTAGAGGACGTACGTTACTCCCAACCGTAACCCCTTTTTTATAGTTATCAACAACAAGACTCCCATGAGTTGGGGATATGAATATACAAGAGACTAAGGTCCCGAAAGATGGCTAATGTCCCTCTTTCAAAAGTTAAACTCTCATATAATTCCAATCCACCATCAAACTTCCCCTCAACCTGCACAACCCAAGGGATGGAATCACCCTTCACTGCTCATAGTCCCTCAGGCCTTTCCACTCCCCTCTAATGCTTCCAGCACAGGTTGGACAAGAATTCTACTTTTGGGACTTCAAGAATTCTACAGCTACAACACAAATTATCCTAGTAGCCAAAATACATGCTTCTTGGAAGAATTTCAAACAACTCGTCGCTCCCAGGCACACAACCTCTTTCTCAATGAAATTAAAACTCCAAGAAGCATCCCAACACGTCCAAAACAACTTCCTTCAATATATCCCACTTAGAACTCCATTGTTGGCCAAAAAACTACATGTAAAAGCAACTCTCTATACAAAAATGTGTATGCAAAATCTGCTCTCCTACCCATACAAATTTCCTCTCTTTCTCTTGTTTCCTTGACTTGCACTCTTCCCCAAGTTGATTGTACTCAACCCCCATGCTCTCAATAACTATGGGAAGTAACTCTCACACCAACACTCTTACATGAATTCAGTTATTGGGCTCTTGAACACTCAACGACTAATGGAAGGTTCATGGTAAGGATAATTTTGAAGGAAATGAGAAATGGGTTTTGGTTTAATAGACATGGGTAATTCTCCCCCTTTGACCCCTTCCCTCTCTTTTGGATAATTAGCCCCCAATATTTTTCTATGTCTGTTTGCAGTTGGTGATACATTTCATTCATTATTTTCATTTTACATTGTTTTCATATTGTATGTCGGCCATACATCAAATTTACAATATACATCGCTTGGCTCTCGACCACATACTAAATTTACAATATGAATCGCTAGTTTGGGGTTTGAAAACAGGAATGTTACATTTCATTTCATCCCAAAGGAAGTTCTACATATCTTTTTCAAATATTTTTTTAAAACCTGAGTGACCCCAAAAGGAGAGAAATGCAATTCCCTTAACACCCTTTCTTTTAATGTAAATTTCTACACCAAACCTATATGCACTTTATACCTCAAGGTGTCATGATAGAAAGTATAGCCTATAGTGGGGTTGGGTTCGTCCTTGTTTCATTGGATGAGTTGAACCACCTTGTCACTAACCAACCGTTCATGATATACCTTTGCAATCCAATCTAATGCTAGTAAGGATAATGCAAAAACATACTCTTTCTCCTTGTATTTCCTAGACAAAGGATTAGCCACCAAATTCGTCTTTCCTTTGTTATAAATGGTCTCATAATAATAACCTAACATTATAGTGACCTACTTGTGCTACTCCATTGACAACAATCACTACTCCAAAAATTATTTCAAGCTATGATGATCGATATTGATCTAGAAATGCCTTCCAATGAGATACGGGCACCATGGATCAATGAAAAGAAGGATGGTCATCATTTGTTTTCTCATAGATGGACTTTCCAAGTTTCAATAACACAATTGTTTATTGGTGGATGCTAATGGGTGAAACTCTTGCATCAAAAATACTCCAAGGCCTTTTCTAGAAGCATTGCATTTCACGATGAAATTCTTAGTGAAATCAAGTACTACTAAGACTAGAGTAGTACACATGGAATCCTTTAAGTCATGAAAGGATTTATTTCTTGCATCATTCTACACAAAGGCATTATTCTTAAGTAAGGAAGTTAATGGGGTGGAAATTCACCCATGATTTTTCACAAACTTTCAGTAGTAGCTAGAAAGTCCTAAGAAACCACATAATATTTGCAAAGTCTTAGAGTGTGGAAAATCATTTGTGGCCTAAATTTTCTTAGGATATATTCACACCCATATCCTATTGATCATGTGGCCCAAATATTCTACTTAAAAAGTGTTAATTTAAGAGGATTTAGAACATTTGAGGAACAACTGGTTATTCATGATTAGTTGTATGGCTTTATCAACATGTTGCACATGTGCCTCCCAAGTCTTTTTATAAATCAATATGTCAATAAAAAAGTCAAGCACAAAATTACATAAAAGGGATCAAATTTCTTATCCATGAGGCTCTGAAAGTGGATGGGGCATTGCAAAGACCAAAAGGAATCACCATAAACTCTTAATGTCCTTCATGCATGAAAAAGGTAGTCTTAGGAATTTCTACTTCTTTCATTCAAATTTGGTGATACTGAAAGTGGAGATTTAATTTAGTGAAGAGCTAGGCACCATCAAACTCATGCAAGAGTTCAACAATGACTAGAATGGGAAATTTTAATTTAACCATTAGTTTATTAAGATCATGGAGGTATATGAAAATGCACAAGTTACCTTTAGTATTCAATGCCATGATGATTGTGGATGAATATGAGCTAGTACTAGAACATATCACACAGATATCCAACATATCCAAAATTATCTTTCTAATTTCAATATTTTTTGAAAAAGGATGTCAATAAGGGCACACATTGGGAAGTTGACTTATTGGAATCAATGGTATACCATGATCATGGTTGTCATCTGAAGAAGGTATGTAACACCCAATTTTGATCCCCATAATGTAATGTAATGTAAATATGTGAATAAGTTTGTGAACCAAATAGTATGACCGAGGGCCAAGGAATGTAAATAATGTAAATTGAAGTTATAAATAAAAATACATCATTGGATGCAAAACAAGGGGGACCAAAATGATGGGGGGCTATGACTCCATGAGAGAAGAATGAGAGGGGGATAAGGGGGGAAAGGGGACAAAATCCAAGAATATTATTATATTTTATTATAACCCAAAGTCATTACCTTAGCTTATGCATAAATCATATCAACCTTGAGATATATGAAAAGGTAGTTGGGGAGGACTTTCTCAGGTACCAAGTGGTAATTTAGATACATGCATATACTTAATCCTTTTTTTGGAGAGCTTACCATCATTAAACCATCATTCTATCCATTATTCCATCCATCTTTCTACCTACATGTTGTTGGTACGAATGGCAAGAGAAATGGATCCAAGCTTGTTAGGGGGATGAATTGTATGACTATTTTGAAAATCGATATTGAGCATCCCTATAGATCCCACCATTGATATTTTAATATCCAAACGGTGCTAGAGACCAGGAAAAGGGGTGTGAAAGCCTGAGGGGCTACACTGCAAAGAAGGGGGTCCACTTCTTTGGCTTGTGTAGGATGAAGGGAGAAAGAGACTTGGTGATTGGGATGGTTGCATGAGTGGATTTCCTGAGAAATAATGGGAATTGGGTTGAGAGATTCTTGTTCATCCTTGTGGACTCGAATCCCTAACATGAGGTGGGCCTATTATAGAAAGACTTGGTGCAATAATGGTTATGGCTAGCAGGAAAGTCTCATGTCAGAAGCTAGTTGGTGTCTTTCATTATTAAAGATAAGTGTTCTATATTGGTGCTTATATATTGTTTATTATGTATGAAAATGAGTTAAATTGTTATTTTATTAAATAATATTTCAGCATCTTATATTTGTGTATGTTTACATGAATTGCATGAGTTTGCATGTCATATTGCATATATAATTTCATTATCTAGTAGCACAAAATAATTATATGGTATCAAAGTTTAATAGTATAGTAGGGGGATAAAATGATGGATGGCTATGACTCCACCAGAGAGGAATGAGAGGGGGGAAAATACAAGAATATTACAATATTTTATCATAACCCAAAGTCATTACCTTAGCTTATGTATTGTTATCACAGGATTTGTACTTGTCCAAATCCCTCCACAAGATCCCCAAATCTTGTGTAAGTATGGAAGAAACTACCATTGTCACCTAAGTAGAATATTCCCTCATTTTAGTGATGGAAGAGGTCCACCACAAGGGAGGCTTCCCTAGTGACCTCAAGGGATTGAATAGCAAGAAATATCCAAGCCTATCTGTAACACCCCAAGGTTTGAGCTCCATATTAAATAATGTATTTGCTAATTGTTGAGAGACCAAAGTTCGCAAACAATTAAAAGAGGCCAGTGTGCCTAAGAAATGTAATGTTTCGATCATTATTAATAATAAATACATCATTGGCTGCTAGCCGGAAAAGGACTAGAATTATAGGGGGCTATGATTCCACAAGAGAGGGGACTTGAGGGGCTAAGTGTTTATTTCATTTTTTAATTACCCATTTTGTGTAATGAGGGAAATCAGTTATGTGAGATTCTTGGGGGAAGTCCATGAGGTTCTTGATTCCCAAGAGTTACATAAACCCATCCCTTGTCTGTTGGGGCAATCCGTTTGTTCTCTCTCTCACTCATTCTCTCATTCTTGTCCTTTTGTTGGTCGCTTCACTCATTTTTCACTCATTCACTCATTCATCTTTCCTCATGCATGTCTTGGCTCGGGAAAGGAAGACAAACTAATGAAGTGCAACCATGGTATTGTCAATTGTAGATATTGCTAGTGTAATCTGGCCATGAATCGAGGCCTGCATGTCTGAGATGCTTTGGCATGTGTCCTATTTTTCTCACAGCTATGAGTCTTGAGATTACCAACATGGAGATTCTGGACCAGCTGCACTGGAGCCCTGGAAGGAGAAGGATAGCATGAGGGACTGCATGGCAGAGAAGGGAGAGAGTCCATTCTCTTGGTTTGTCCAGACTGGGTAGAAGATATTTGGGTACTTGGATTGTTGTGGGTGCTAGGAATCCTGTGAGATCTTGAGTGTTGACTGGTTTGGGAAGCTGAGTAACACTCTGGAACCATCCTTGTGGATTGATAGCCCTGGATTGGGGGTGACATTGTTGTTGAGACTTGGAACATCAATGTCTACAATTGGGTGGAATGTCCTTGGTCTGCATCCAGTCAGTGGTTTCTTTTATTAAAGATAAGTGCTCTATGTTATAGTATTATTTATCTGTGTATGATTTTATTCTGATGTGTATTTAATTATCGTTGAATTCAATATTTAGAGTATGCATGCTTGTTGTTTATTGTTGTGCATGTTGTATGATTCATTCCTTTTATGTTTATCATCAATCTTGATCAATG
Source organism: Picea engelmannii (assembly GCA_009831015.1). Classification (NCBI taxonomy): domain Eukaryota; kingdom Viridiplantae; phylum Streptophyta; class Pinopsida; order Pinales; family Pinaceae; genus Picea; species Picea engelmannii. The sequence continues at coordinate 461,021 of ML782651.1, forward strand.
CATGTGAATCTTTCATGCATTCCCTGTTATTTAAAGTTAGAGCAGGGGCCGAATTAGTCCAGAGAAGGGACTAGAATTTAGCGTGCCCGACCTGTGGGTGGTTGGGTACATTACAGATTGGTATCAGAGATCAGTTCCAATACTAACCCTGGATGGTCTGTGTAAACCGAGAGTGAAGTAAAAGTTTCACAGATAAATTAAGTTGTAGAGTGCCAGAAGGAACTGAGAGCGCACCTTAACTGTGTTTGAAAGCTCAGGAGGTGTAGCAGTTTGGGAAACCACGATGGTTGTAGGATCTGCTCGGGAACATTCTGAATCCTTCAAAACCATCAGATCTATCAAAAGAATGCAGAGGTTAAATGTAATGATCCCAAGCCAATTTTTTGCTTGAAACCACTAACTACTACTGATGTGTTTATTAATTACTTGGTATGCAGGTAGTTGTTGATATTTTGGCCTTAGGATTTATTTCAGTTATCCAGTCATAGTTCATACAAGATCTACTCAATACATGCAAGATCACAACAATACTCAAGATGTGGAAAACACAAGCATATTTCTGACCTTTATTATGAAAAAGAATGAACCTGATACAATATAGAGCAGATCTGGAATGGTCCTCAGATGGATCCAATAGATAGATGATATGAGCTGCTACAAAATGCTCCTGACAATACAAAATAAGCCTCCAAAGGCTGAATACAATGTGAAGACCCAATGTGCCAACAACAAGTGAACGTCCAACCCCCCTCGGCTGCTGGTACACCCTGCTGGATGATAAGAGGCCAATATTTCAGCCCAGCTGAATGAGATGTCCAAATCATGCCAAACTCCACTAGAATGTAGATCGAGGCCAGGGAAACCCCTTCCAGAAGTCATAATCTCAAATACTCAATCCTCCTCCTCTAATGGTTGAAACCCTAATACAACCTGTGCCCTCTTGAAGCACTGAATAGCTCAATAATTTGTTCTGTATGAGGAACACCTCCAAAACCTATGAAAACTCTCTAGGATGATATATCAGGCTGTGATAACCCCTTAGGAGAAGTTTCAGGTTTAGATCCTAGGTAGAACTCCCTAGAACTGAGAAATATTGAATCACAAGACATCCTCCTTGCCTCAAGACTGTCCCAATCTATAGCTAAAGATCAGATGGTAATAACTCTTCAAGAAAGCCTCCAAAATGTTGGTCAAGGACCTGCAAACAGAACCCAAGTGTCGGAATACCCCAAGGCTCTCCCAATTGGCTAGATCGAACTCTTCTTCAAGATATGGTGTGCCCCTGCTGGAAATCCCTAAACAGTACGGCCCTACTGCTCTCCTGAATTGATAGATGAATATGTGATGAGTGTAGAATGGTGTGGGTGGAGTATTTCATCCCCGAGACCAAGCTTGGAACAAGGTGAGTGGGTCTTTCACCACTGAGTTGTTCACAAGAAAATACCAAAATCTAGAATGCTTCATAGGTGCACCCCAGCCTTTCCTTTATACTTTTCTTCTATTTCTCTGTTGAGTTAGGTTAACTCCTAACTCAACCTCCAGTGCTTCTATTTCTTCATTGAGTTATCTTTTAGCTCTTTTTTCACCTTTTTATCAAGTCAACTTAAGAATATAACCTTAGTTTGGTTTACCCTTCCCCTCAGTGTGAGACTATGGCCTAGTGGGGACACCTAGACCACTAAGTCTTCCAAACCTCTTCATCAAGAAGTGGGGGACACTGCAGTCTCCCCTGATTGAAATTGCTTGTCCTCAAGCAATTCCAAACATGTCTCCTGTTGGAGCCGCCTTTGTTTTTTCTATCCCGTCTCAAATTTCATGTCTTAATGCTCGAAATCGAAAGATGGTTTTCATACTTTCCATCTGTGGTTTCAAAATCTCTGAAGTCTTATCATGCAAGTAGCGATAATTATTGTACTCTTGAGGCGATTTCTACTTTCGTCAAAAATTTTCCCCTTTTGTTCTACCTCAAAATTTCATAGGTTGGATGCTATAGATCACGTAGTCCACAAGTCCCGAGCAACGAAATGGAAAAATCGTCTTAAAATTTTACCCAGGGCAATAACGGGAGTAAAGTTTCCCTAAATCATGATTAAACATCATCGGGTTTTCACACCTCGGCATTCACTACATCCAAAAGTCTTATTGTCGTAACCCCGATAGCCGAAACCACGAAATCCTTATTTTAGTAACCCGTGTCAAGGTTAAAGGTAAAAGCTAAGCCATGGTTAAGTTCTGTCGGAAATTCGCCACTCGGTGTTTTCTCTTTAAAAAGTTACACTGTCTAAGCCCTGACTCACGAAGTCACAATAAATATATGAACATAATTAATTAAACACTTAGTCCGAGTTTATCTTCCCTTTTAATTAAAACGTATTATCGCGATCTCGCGGTTTCGCAGCTCAACATGCAAACTTCCCGGAAACTTACCTTCGAAGCTCCGAGTCGCGATATGGCGAATATGAATAATTATGTAATTAATTAAGCACCTAATCACAATTAATTTTTTATTAACCAAAATCAATCATCGCAATTTCGGGGGTTAGAGGTTCAAACGGTTAAAGAAAAAATTCTCGATACAACGAGTACCGAAAAATTAACTTTGGTAAAACGGGATTAATTAAGCTAAATCAATATCTCCCGTGTTTTGATGCTTGCATAGTTTATGAAGCAGTCTTAATTCTTCCTTATGCCAAATGACATTTCGAACTGCCAAAATTTATGGCATTAATTAGAAATAAGGTGAATCGACAAATAAAGATTGGGTTTTTATTGCTAAATTTATTCCTAAACATGATTTGACAGATCTGTTCTAAAAAGTACCGAGTTTTTGAATATATAAGTTGTTATTCATTATAACAAGTCCATTTCTATATTATGCAGAGAACACTTTCTCAGTGAGCTAACTTATGTATGTATACATATTTTTATCGCAGAAGAGCTAAATCAGGATCTCCATTCATGGCCCCGCGAAAAACATCTAAAGCCAGCGTTGAGGTTGCAGGACAGGGTTCGGACAACGTCGTTGATACTTCACCTCGAAGTGTCGACTTTGTCCCGAAATGGTCGTTCGTTTCTGATGTTCTGCAGGCCAAATTAGTGGATTATTCTGATGATTCCAACCACAATGAAAAAGATGACATAACCACCAAATATAAGATCGTCATTCAATCGGGAATGCATAAAGTAGCGGCCAGGCCATGATTTCTCTCCTATTATGATATGGTCTGATGGGCATTAGACCATGTGGACATACCAACCAGAACCATCATGAATGAGCAGAAGGTCACCATCGAGACTTTCAGACCTGAACATCTGCAAGCTATGTACAAATTGCCCACAGCGTCCGAACTTACATATGATGTTGAATTCTTGGAAGAATTCAAACAGAAGGAATGTGTGCAGTATGACAAGACTATGTCTAGCTTAATAAGAGATTGGGTTTCGCACCCTGTAAAGTTCAGGGCAGACAGTCATGGTATATATTCAATAGCTTCCTTGGAACCACAGTTCAAGTATGTAGCTATGATGACATGCAGATTATACGGGAGAGAGGACACCTCACATTTCTTTCTTCAATGGGTGCCTCTAATACATCGAGTCGCCGAAGGTTGTTCCTTCGACTGGGTGAAAATGTTGTCTGATAGCTTGACCAGTCGGGTTACAGAGTATCGAGAGTAGAAAGAGATGGAAAGAGTTCTTCATTTTTTAGGTCTACATACATTATGGACACCGTGTGTTTTCTAACACCATTTCCCTTAATGAGTTGGAGTTGGACTCCAGCAGAGGACAAGCCCATCCACATCTATCATTCAAAATTGTGGGAAAATAAAGTGGCAGATTTCGTATATGAAATCTTCAACTGGGTGATGGTACCGCTGCATGTCACTATTTTCGGCCACCCGCCACCCAGGATCTCAGACAGTATGGTGACGAATTTGAGCAGCATAGTTGACTGGTATGTAGAAGCCGAATTCTCGTATCTAAGAGTTTTCACGGCTTCTGTTCCCCTGCATGCATTGCCATTATTCATTCCCGACAAGCTGGCTTGTCGTGAAGTTGCTAGACAAACAATAATCGATAGCATAAGCAAGGAACTTAAAGGATACTCAAAGAAGGTATGGCCACCTTTTCCTGTTCATTTAAATTCATATTCTTTGTTATATTTCAGGAATGCTAAAGATGAGTCAGCAACCCTGGAAGACCTAAAGTTGGTCCTTATTGAATTCAAGAAGCACGATCTGCAAAGGTTCGTGAGTAATTATTTGGCCAGTTGTGGACTCAAGGGATTTGAACACGAAAATTCACCCTCGGATGACATTTTTCGAGGCGCAAGATCTTATGCCGATATTTTAGCTCGGATACAAACCTTGGCACTTGAAGAGAGGGCCGATGTTCTAAAATTCCAAGAACATCGACGCAGTTGTCTTCCCGCGGTATTACGGGGTGAGCATCCGAGTACAGCGAAGGTGAAACAAAAAGATGATGAAGGCTCCAAGGATGCGAATCCCGGTCAATAAAAACATCAGGAAGGGGGAGAGAAAACTAAGAGTCTAAAAGCAGAGATAAAGACTCCCGACCCACCGAAGAAGCAGACTCCAGTTACTACTTTGGGACAATTAGCAAAGCAAATCGGAGATCCTATCGTATCAGTTACTCCCTTGCAGTCAACTCAGGGAAATATTGATGCAGGGTGGATCTTAAATGAAGAATTGAGGCCTATAAGGGTGGAAGAGCTCCCTCCAAATGAGTTATTCTTCGATAAGAAGAGAAAGGCAGTGGTAAAGAGAGAATTCTATCAGGAAGGGGAATCGACAATCAAGAAATACAAAGTTGTGACTGATGGGAAGGACAAGAAGAATTAACAGTTCGCAACGAAAATAGCTGGGACATTAGGGGCATATGCCACAGTGAACCAATTTTCAGTCGGGGTTTTGAAAAACCAGCTGAAACAAAAAAATCGCCTCATCAAGACCCTAGAAGCCAGACTAGCCACAGCAGTGGAGGCTGCCAAAGACCAGGCGAGTATGGGAATAGAGCAAGAAAGGTTGGCCGATAAAAGTGAGATAGAGTTTCTCAAGACTAAGCTCGAACAAGCACAGTTGGTGGTTCAGAATGGTTAGATGCAAGCAGGCCAGCAAAAATATTTGATCGAACAGCTACAGGCTAGAGTGGAAATTGCCAAAAGTAAGGTGATAAATATTGGGATGTTCCAGTCCCAGGCAATGGAGATTCGGAGCAGAGTCTCTGCGGCCCAACGAAATTTACTCGCCAAGGTAGAGGTGATTCGGGACAACTGTTTGTTGGTTAATCAAGTTTTGGAGAATTTATCTGCTAGAGAAAGAGAAGCTGGAGCAGCATGGGTCGCCTTTCAAGAGGCTGTGATAGCTACAAACAACAGGGATCCAGGAAGTACTCCCAGGTTTACCATTTCGGAGCAGACCAGAGGAAACATTCTATTAAAAGAATGGGAACACAACATCTCAGAAGGTAAGCTGCAAGCCAAGAGGGTAACGAAATCCTTAGAAGAGGCTTTTAGTTCTGTAGATGGTAATCTGCTAGGCATTGATAGCAGAGGTAATGTCGAGGTATTGATTCAAATGAATATGGAAAAAATCTCACTTGATTTAAATGAAAAAGAGGAAAGAGATTCAGTCGATATCTCACAAGTGACTATGGCAGACATAGTCCAAATAGATAAATGTATGATTAAACCAAGTGCGCAAGTATGCGCTATCGACATCATAGACAAACAAATGGAAGACATGCTGCTGCAATTAGCCCGAGATTGTTACTCTTTTGAAGCCAATTGTCAAGTAGAACCGTCAAGGCTGATATCTCGGCTGGTTGAAAGATGTGTCACCTATACCGAGCACGCACAAGGACAAGCTTCTGGCACCAAATAAAGACAGAGAAGAAGAAATGGAGCGATTGCTCTCCTCCCTATCATAACTGAAAATTTTGCAATGATTGAGATTCCATCTTATTGTAAAAATGTATAAATATACCATAGAAAGAAAAAAAAAAAAAGGGTTGGACCTTTTTGTGTCGATTGTAACAGAGGTTTTACATTTTGAGAGTTAATATAAAGCAAATCTGAAGATTCTCAATTCCGTCACGACTGTGTTATGAGTTTGTTTTCTTGTATCTCATATTTCGTTTCATTTCATATTAGTATCTGATGAATGCTTCGCTATAATTTAGTACAACCTCTTCTATAGTGAATGAATTTTGGTTTTCTATATTTTTTACTGTTTTTCCTCTGTACCGGCTATCAGCGGGTATAAGACCAGTCAACACTTTCAAAATTCTATATATATTTTATGCTTCATCTGGTTATTTCTTCACATTTTTCTTCTTCTGTTTATACGTGAGATTCTCCCTTGATATGAGACTTACTAGACAGACAGCTAAATGTTTTCTCCCACCTCATACATTTTATTAAAACATAACCCAGTTACAGGAAAGAGCCTTTGATTTGCATTCCTTTTTCATTCCTGAAACCGTAAACTCTCTTTTATACAAACGAATTGAGACAGCACTTAAACTCCCTTTGAGGTTTTCTTATTTTACTGTTCCTCCATGACTGTCCCTGTACCAACGCAGCCCAACATCGAACCCGGATTGTCAAATCAAACACACATTGCCCTAAACCTTTTCGATACTATTCTTAAAACAGCCACTACCCGGGTTGAACTCGAACGCTCATGGGCAACGATTGAACAGGATATAAACATCCAGGAACACTTGGAAGCTAGACAATGCCAACACAGAAATATTCCCTAGTTTCCCTTGCCGAAGGTTGACGTTTCTCTCTTCTCTACCCTTTACCCACTTTCAGATGCCTAGACACTGTACTTCTAAGCCTTGAGTACAGACTCTGGAACAACATCTTTTTGGCACCGTTGTCGGGGACCGAAGTTACGAAATCTTTTTCCCTGGGAAAACGACGTTTTTTTTTTTTTTGTTGAAAGTGTTACCCTTTGATAGTGAACAAAGAGTACACACATTTTTAAGGCTTTCTAATATTTCACTTGGAAACTCCACAAATAATAAACTGGCATCCAGTCGCAGGAATACCAGACAAAACTCGGATGGTAAGCAGATTACACCCGTTACCGATCCCGAGAAGATTCTAAAGGCGAGAGGCTCTCTTAAGCCAACCGTTGTAGTCTACAAGATTAAACACCCACAACTGAAGACTAAGAGTTCTTATGAACCTTCAACTTCATGCAGTCCTCTCTTTGATACCAAAGATCTAACGTCAAACTGCTCTAAAGTTAGGAGTGAGATTCATCCAACAATCCCCTTAGTACAGAAAGGAAAGGGCCCTCTTGAAAGCTCGTCAACAGTTGACATACCATCTTTCCTTTAGTTAAATTTCCTGACCTCACCTAATTCTAAAGAGTGTGTTACACATTCGGTTTCCACACCTGTCGGTTCTCCTGATTTCATCTCTCACAAATCTGAGGAACCAAGTCCTCATGTTCCTTATCATTCATCGTCAGATTTTCCTCTTCACGAAGAAAATAAAGATTCACTTTTAATTTTTCGAAACCCCCTTTACGACTTTCCACTAATAGCGATGGCAGCCACCAGAGGAGGAGGTGGAGGGGTTATCGGAGGAGGAGGGGGAGGAGCTCCTATAGGAGGAGCTAGAGGCCAAGGGCCTGCCCCCCCTCCCAGAGTGTTTGCAAAAGTTGCAACAAGATACGCTCCCTTGATATTGCCTGTTCCTTTGCACGACCTTACCGAAAATTATATAAAAAATTTGCCAAAATTCACTGGGGAAGGAGATCTGAACACAACCGAACACATTAATTTCTTTGACCAATTCGCAGACATCCTAGGTATCAAACATGAGGACGTGTATTCGAGGCTTCTTGTCCAAACCTTCGAAGTCCAGGTCCGAACGTGGTTTCAGAGTCTACCTGTAGCATCTATCTTGTCTTATGACGCCTTGGAAGATGCTTTCCTTAGACAATGGGGCGAAAGAAAGGACCATCTATATTATTTAACCAAATTTGGGTCCTTAAGAAAAAGAAATTCAGAAATAGTTATGGAATTTATTCAAAGATTCAACAAGCTGTATAACAAAATTCCAACCGAGGTTAAATCGTCCCAACCCGCGGCCAAAGTAACTTTCGCAGGGGCTTTCGAACCGGATTTTGCACTCCTTTTGCGAGAAATAAGGGGTGCCACTCTAAACCGAATGCAGGATGACGCTATAGAAATTGAGTCGAATATGATGGCTTCTGGTAAGCTTAAAGTTAAAATAGAAACGGGAAACTGAGAAACCAAATGCTTTAGAGAACAAGCAGGGCTGTCAGGGTCTAATAGATCCACAAATGACAAAGTAGATGATATGGCTAGGGTAATCAAGGAGTTGTCTAATAAAATATCCAGAATGGAGATAGAACAGGCCAAAGTTGATTCCTTCACCAAAAAGGATTTCAAGAGAAACCCCAACCCCCCGAACCAGCAAAGACAGATAAAAAACGAAGATCAAAAAATACAAGCTCCCCTAAAGAGAGAAAAATTTATAGGAGCGAATGATCTCCAAGATTTCGGAGATTCAGATAATGATGTCACGAACTTCAGTGATGACTGCACACAATCGTATCTTACTAGAGAAGACTATGAAAAATCTTTAAACACTCAACAACCGTCGGTTAAGGGTGAAGAAAGTGATCATACTGACCTTTGTGGCTCTCAACAAGAAACTGAAATGATAATGGCCGAGATCCAACCTAAGTACAACTTGAGATCTAAGGGTAAGCCCATTTCTACTACTCAACCTAAGAAAATCCTCCCAAGAGGTCAAATTTATGAGCCTACTCCGGAAGAGACCCTATTACCTAAAAACAAAGTGAAAGTAGTAAGCACACAAGAGTCTGAAGCGGGAAAAGTTGAGACCCAAGCACAAGGAACCGAAACAGCTAATAAAATTACGCCTTCAACCAGGACCATGAGTAATAAAGCGGTCCAGACGAATAGGTCGGAAAGGAAAGATTCGGAAGTCTCAACTAAAGAAACAGACAAAGTGAGCGTAGTTTTCAGTTTTGAAAATGAGATAAGTAAAATTAAGATACCAATCCCTCTGGTAGAATTAGCAAAAAACCTCATTTATCGGAAACAGATTACCAAAGTGATGGGTGTCTCAGAGCTAGAAAGCCAGTCTGACGTTTTGAACCTGGAAGATGAAAAACCTAACATCACTTTTGGTCCACATTTTGAAGGGGCCAAAGACACCATTGCTCCCTTTTATATCACTTTAAATGTATACGATCAATTGCTACATAATTTCATGTTAGACTCTGAAGCCTCCCATAACGTTATGCCTAAAATTATTATGGACAAATTAGGTCTCCAGATCACTAGACCTTACGGAGATCTTTACTCTTTTGACTCGAGAAGGGTTAAGTGTATGGGAATGGTCAAGGATTTAGTATTTACCCTGGAACAGGTCCGAGTTAAGAGTATCTTGATGGATGTGGTTATTGTTGATATTCCCCCTAAGTATGGCTTACTGTTGTCTAGGTCATGGGGAGCCAAGCTGCGGGGTTCTCTTCAACTCGATATGACGTTTTCCACAATTCTTGTGTTTGGTGGGCAATTCACTCGATTGTACAGAGAAACGAGGTTAGCATATACAGTAAGCGACCCTCAAAACCCGAACAATTTCCCTATTTACATCGCGGATCAAGATTTAGGAAATTGTATCTTATCTTTTGATGACGGTTTAGATGGTTGTCTAGAGGAAAACAATATAGAGCAGGAAGAGTCAGGTTACATGACAGAGGATTTGTGTAACACTAGTGTCTGGAAAATGTGTTTTGATGGTGCCTCATCTTGTGAAGGGGCTGGAGCAGGAGTGCTTTTAGTGGCTCCTGAAGGAAAGTTCGTCGTTCCTTTTTCTTACAAACTGCAGTGGGATATAGATTATACTAACAACGTGTGTGAATATGAAGCGTTGGTCTTAGGATTAGAGGCTGCCAAGAAGTTAAAAATAAATAACTTAGAGGTATACGGAGATGCAGAGTTAATAGTCAAACAAATAAATCGACAGTACCAAGCCAAGCATCTCAGATTAAGATCATACAGGAATTGTGCCTGGGATCTTATGGAAAACTTTTTCTCGTCCGTAAATGTCCACTTCATCCCACGCGCAGAGAACTTACATGGTGATGCATTAGCTAAATCAGCTTCAACCTTCACTCCTCCCATGACTTTCAAATTGAAGTATCACATAGAGATAAGACACAAACCATCTATACCAGACAATCTCCAACACTGGCAGGTTTTTGAGGATGACGAATAGATTAAGAAGTTTCTTGAAGTAGTAGGTGAATTTTTTGAAACTCATGCAGACCAAGAAAATCAAAATGACCCAATATGGATTATGCAAGAAGGGGAGGATCCTAAAGCTTTCCGAGACAAAATCGCATATCATCGCATGTTGGTCCTTAAAAACAACCAGATTTCGAAAGGATTGATTCCTCTAGAAAGACTTTTTGATCAAAATGACATACCTGTAAAATCCGCCTTACAACCCCAACCAGAAGAAGTGGAGGACTATGATATAGGAACCAAAGAAGAATCTAGGATGGTAAAAATATCCAAGTTCCTCCCTCCCGAAATAAAAAGTAAGTATAAAGACCTACTCAGACAGTATAAGGATGTTTTTGCCTGGTCTTATGATGAGTTAAGGACATACGACACTTCCGTAATTGATGACAAGATACCTCTAAAGCCTGGGGTCAAACCATTTAGGCAAAATCTTAGACAGATCAACCCCATTTTGTTACTTGTGATCGAAAAAGAAGTTAAGAAACTTTTAGACGCAAAAATAATAGTACCTCTGAGATATTCAGACTGGGTAGCAAACCTGGTCCCGGTCAGGAAAAAAAATGGGGAAATCAGACTGTGTGTGGATTTCAGAAATCTAAATAAGTCGTCTCTTAAGGAAAAATATCCATTGCCCAAAATGGACCATGTTTTAGAAAAGGTAGTTGGAGCCAACCGAATGTCTATGATTGATGGGTTCTCTGGTTATAATCAAATCGCCATGAATGAGCAAGATAGAGAAAAAAAGGCTTTCACTACACCATGGGGTACATTCATGTATGATAAAATATATTTTGGTTTGATGAATGCAGGGGCCACGTTCCAGTGCGCTATGGACATCACTTTCATCGGTGAAAGGGATAAGTTCATAGTCATTTATCTCGACGATTTGACGGTTTTCTCTAAAACCGACGAAGAACACTTGATACATCTTAAACAAACTTTCAAAAAATGCCGCAGGCTTGGTCTATCTTTAAATCCAAAGAAATCACATTTCGCCATGCGGGAAGGTAAGATTTTGGGTCATATCGTATCTAGGGATGGAATAAAGATTATTCCTAAGAGGATTGAAGCAATAGATACTATAAATATTCCCAGAAATGTAAAAGAAATTCAATCTTTCTTAAGAAGAATAATTTTTTTACGAAGATTTATCCCAAATTTCGCTGAGATTGTAAAACTGATCATAGGTATGTTGAAAAAGGACAGTGAATTAAAATGGACAACTGAGGCCAAAGCATCGTTCACACATATTAATAAATTCATAAGTGAGGCACCTGTGTTAGCGAGCCCCGACTATCTAAAAGATTTTCTTATTTTCTCATTTGCCTCCAAACACACTATTGTCGTGGTGCTCCTACAAAAGAACGAAGAAGGTTTCGAACAACCGATCGCTTTTTTTAGCAAGAGCCTTAGAGACACAGAACTGAAGTATGATATAATAGAAAAACAAGCGTACACCATGGTAAAATCATTAAAGGCATTCATAACGTATGTACTACACTCCAAGATAATTGCGTACGTACCTACCAGTTATGTGAAAGATATTTTGGTACAACCAAACAGCGATGGAAAAAGAGGGTGATGGCTCGCCAAAATCCAAGAATTCGATCTAGAAATCAAACCAACCAAATTGATAAAAGGACAAGGCCTGGACAAACTCTTAGCTGAGTCGAATTTCAGAGCCCTAGGTATCAATTGCCTGCAGGAAGGCGACGAAGACATGAACCTAAACGAGCTGAATGAGAAAACAGGCCCAAACAAGATCGAAGAGAAGTTCATATCATCAAGCTGGTACAGAGACATAGTATCATACCTGCTAACTCTAAAATGCCCAAATGAGCTATCGCCATCAAAAGATAGGACTTTAAAACTTCATGCGGTTAAATATTGTATCGTCGAAAGTCAGCTATATTGGAAAGATCCACTCGGTTTCCTGTTAGTCTGTTTAGTTGAATCGGAAACTCAGCGGGTTATCGACAAATTTCATGAGGGAGTCTGTGGGGGGCATCACACTTGGAGAGCTACAACTTACAAAATTCTAAGGGTTGGGTACTACTGGCCAAAAAATGTCTTGGACATTAATGCCAACGTCCGAGCTTGCAACCCTTGTCAACTATTTGCAGGTAAACAGAAGCTCCCGACACTGTCTTTAGTTCCAGTCAAAGCTGAAGCCCCATTTCAGCAATGGGGTCTAGAATTCATAGGCGAGATTAATCCCCATTCCAGTGCTCAACACAAGTGGATCTTAACGACAACAGATTATTTTACTAAATGGATGGAATCCATTCCAACCAAAAGGGCAACAGACTCGGTGGTAATCGACTTCTTAGAAGACAACATTTTGTCTAGATTTGGTTGCCCCCGAAAGATAGTTACAGACAATGCCCAAGCCTTTAAATCTATGGCTATGATCAGCTT
>ML782651.1:473835-494209 GCA_009831015.1 Picea engelmannii
AAAAGGGCAACAGACTCGGTGGTAATCGACTTCTTAGAAGACAACATTTTGTCTAGATTTGGTTGCCCCCGAAAGATAGTTACAGACAATGCCCAAGCCTTTAAATCTATGGCTATGATCAGCTTCTGTCAAAAGTATAACATTGTTCTTGGCCATTCCACAGCGTATTACCCCCAGGGAAATGGATTGGCCGAGTCATCTAACAAGAGCCTGGTAAATATAATCAAGAAAGTATTGGATGAAAACAAAGGGTCTTGGCATGTGCACTTAAAATACGCATTGTGGGCGAATCGCATAAGCACAAAAAGGTCTATCGTCATTTTGCCTTTTCAGATGGTATATGGGATAGATGTTGTGCTACCTATAAACCTAGCGCTTCCAGTGATGAAGTTATGGCAAGATCAAAATGAAGAACCCAATCATGTCACCAGGAGGATAAATCAGTTGATTGAGGTTCAATAGCATAGGGTCGAAGTAGATGAAAAGTTGCAGAAGTACCAAGATGACATGAAGGCATTATTCAACCGTAGATCAAAGGACAGAGATTTCCTCCCAGGTGATTTAGTATTAAGGTGGGATGCAAGAAGGGAAGAAGCAGCAAAACATGGTAAATTTGACCACCTCTGGTATGGGCCATTCAGAGTCTCGGCTCTGGAGGGAAAAAATTCTTTCCTACTGGAAAATATAGACAGTGAAATCCTCAACGCCCCTGTCAACGAGTGTTATCTGAAACATTATATGACATAACAGTCGCCTATATATATATATATATATATATATATATATATATATATATATATATATATATATATATATATATATATATATATATATATTGTATACATATATATATTTTTCATTTACACATTTCTTTTTATTTTCTTTTTCTTTCATGAACTTTCGACACCTATTGTATACCCAAGATTTTCTTTTGATTTTCTTTTTCTTTTGTATACCCAAGATTTTTGATATTGTGCAAAGAAATTGAAACGAAAAGGTAAAGACGAGATTTCCTAAAAGACATGTTCTAAAGGACTATTAAAGAAAACCAAGGTAACCTCATTCAAACATCAACATCGTCTGAACTGATAAATAACAGAGTTTTTTCTTAAACTGGTAAATAACTAACGAATTAAATGATTCACTCAAATTAAAAGCAGTCAATCAAAGTAAAGTACCCCCGAAAATGATCTACAAGAGTCAGTTTTAAATTTTTGACCTCTGTATTTTCAGTCCGTAAGTCACTACCTGTCACCCTTTTCTATCTTCAGGTTTACCTTTTAAAAAGTCAACATCTTTCCGTTTCACATAAGAAGGGATAAGAGTTTTCGTTTCAACCACATGAGCTTCAAAGCAGATTGTGGAAAGAAAGCGAGTCTTCACAACTCCTCGATCCCCTGCTAAATGAAGGGATGCTTAAAGTGATCCTAACTTTCCTAGGGTTTTCAACAATATCAGAGGATTGAGGCTTGCTCAAATAGAATGCCCTAAGAAAGTTATTTTCCCTTTTTCCCTGAGAACGAAGGTGTTGTGAAGGTTAAGGGAAGGTTGGTGCCGAGTAATCAAAGTAAGTTGACAGACCTATAATGTAAAATATTACATAGATATCAACCCTGATACAAACTGATTGCCCCCATCTTCGCATTCTAAAAAGAAAATTATAAGACAGGTGGTGAAAGGAAATTCAGAAATGATTGCCCCCATCTAGTCCAAGAGACGATGAAAGGAAATTCAGAAATAATTGCCCTCGTCTCAGCATTTAAATGCACAAATATATTCCGAAGTGGTGAAAGGAAATTCAGTAAAAGGGGCCAGATAACTTCACCGGGGTACTGAACAGGCTCGCTGGAAGTGAAGCAATATCTGAGATATCTGTAAGGCTGTTATACATGAATATCACTCTACTCTGGTAACCAATTCTTTTTAAAAACCTAATCTACATCCCAAGTTCAGACAGGACTTCCTAATTAAAAACATATAATCTTCTTCTTTTGATGCAAGCTGATAGCCACAAGAGTTGTTGGGTCTCCTAGAACTATTTTGATTGTCTTAAGGCAGACCTGAATTTAGTAACGGGAAAGGGAAAGTCATGAAAGGGACTACGACTAAGTTTAAAAAGAGTATATGAGTTTGAAAAGCTTTTCAAGGTAAAAAACAAAGACTCTTTCCCCCTTCGATACCCTATTCTCAGGAACCTTTTCGCCTGATTGAAGCTATTGACTACATTTACCCAATATTGGCACATGGTCTATTGTTCTTCCCATCTTACAAGAAAACGGGATCCCTAGTTGGAGCCTATGTTGGAGCCACCTTTGTTTTTTCTAGCCCGTCTCAAATTTCATGTCTTAATGCTCAAAATTGAAAGATGGTATTCATACTTTCCATCTGTGGTTTCAAAATCTCTGAAGTCTTATCATGCAAGCAGCGATAATTATTGTACTCTCGAGGCGAGTTCTACTTTTTGTCAAACATTTTCCCCTTTTGTACTACCTCGGGATTTCATAGGT
Organism: Picea engelmannii; assembly: GCA_009831015.1. Classification (NCBI taxonomy): domain Eukaryota; kingdom Viridiplantae; phylum Streptophyta; class Pinopsida; order Pinales; family Pinaceae; genus Picea; species Picea engelmannii. The sequence continues at coordinate 476,343 of ML782651.1, forward strand.
TGGATGCTATAGATCACATAGTCCACAAGTCCCGAGCAACGAAACGGCGAAATCATTTTAAAATTTTACCCAGGGCAGTAACGGGAGTAAAGTTTCCCTAAATCATGATTAAACATCATCGGGTTTTCGCACCTCGGCGTTCACTAAATCCAAAAGTCTTATTGTCGTAACCCCAAGAGCCGAAACCACGAAATCCTTATTTTAGTAACCCATGTCAAGGTTAAAGGTAAAAGCTAAGCCATGGTTAAGTTCTGTCGGCAATTCACCACTCGGCGTTTTCTCTTTAAAAAGCTACACTGTCTAAGCCCCGACTCGCGAAGTCACGATAAATATATGAACATAATTAATTAAACACTTAATCCAAGTTTATCTTCCCTTTTAATTAAAACGTATTATTGCAATCTCGCGATTTCGCAGCTCGGCATGCAAACTTCCCGGAAACATACCTTCGAAGCTCTGAGTCGCGATATGGAGAATATGAATAATTACTTAATTAATTAAGCACCTAATCACAATTACATTTTTATTAACCAAAATCAATCATCGCAATTTTGGGGGTTAGAGGTTCAAAGGGTTAAAGAAAAAATTCACGATACAACGAGTACCGAAAGGTTAATTAACTTTGCTAAAACCGGATTAATTAAGCTAAATCAATATCTCCCATGTTTTGATGCTTGCACAGTTTACGAAGCAGTCTTAATTCTTCCTTATTCCAATTGAAATTTCGAACCGCCAAAATTTATGGCATTAATTAGAAATAAGGCGAATCGACAAATAAAGATTGGGTTTTTATTGCTAAATTTATTCCTAAACATGATTTGACAGATCTGTTCTAAAAAGTACCGAGTTTTCGAATATATAAGTTGTTATTCGTTATAACAAGTTCATTTTTATATTACACAGAGCACACTTTCTCAGCGAGCTAACTTTTGTATGTATACATATTTTTATCGCAGAAGAGCTAAAGCAGGATCTCTAGTCATGGCCCCATGAAAAACATCTAAAGCCAACGTTGAGGTTGCAGGACAGGGTTCGGACAACGTCGCTGACACTTCACCTCGAAGTGTAGACTCTGTCCCAAACTAGTCATTCGTTTCTGATGTTCTGCAGGCCAAATTAGTGGATTATTCCAATGATTCCAGCGACAATGAAAAAGACGACATAACCACCAAATATAAGATCATCATTCAATCGAGAATGCATAAAGTAGCGGCCAGGCCACGATTTCTCCCCTATTATGATATGGTCCAATGGGCATTATACCATGTGGACATACCAACTAGAACCATCATGAATGAGAAGAAGGTCACCATCGGGACTTTCAGACCTGAACATCTGCAAGCTATGTACAAATTGCCCACAGCGTCCGACCTTACATATGATGCCAAATTCTTGGAAGAATTCAAACAGAAGGAATGTGTGCAGTATGACAAGACTATGTCTAACTTAATAACAGATTGGGTTTCACACCCTGCGAAGTTCAGGGCAGACACTCATGGTATATATTCAATAGCTTCCTTGGAACCACAGTTCAAGTATGTACCTATGATGACACACAGATTATACGGGAGAGAGGACACCTCACATTTCTTTCTTCAATGGGTGCCTCTAATACATCAAGTCACTGAAGGTTGTTCCTTCGACTGGGAGAAAATGTTGTCTGATAGCTTGACCAGTCAGGTTACAAAGTATCGGGCGCAGAAAGAGAGCGGAAAGAGTTCTTCATTTTTTATGTCTACATACATTATGGACACCGTGTGCTTTCTAACACCATTTCCCTTAATGAGCTAGAGTTGGACTCCAACAGAGGATGAGCCCATCCACGTCTATCATTCAAAATTGTGGGAAAACAAAGCGGCAGATTTCGTATATGAAATCTTCAACTGGGTGATGGTACCGCTGCATGTCACTATTTTCGGCCACCCGCCACCCAGGATCTCAGACAGTATGGTGACGAATTTGAGAAGCATAGATGACTGGTATGTAGAATTTGAATTCTCATATCTCAAAGTTTTCGAGGCTTCTGTTCCCCCGCATGCATTGCCATTATTCATTCCCGACAAGCTGGCTTGTCTTGATGTTGCTAGACAAACAGTAATCGGTGGCATAAGCAAGGAACTTAAAGGATACTCAAAGAAGGTATGGCCACCTTTTCCTGTTCATTTAAATTCATATTCTTTGTTAGATTGCGGGCATGCTAAAGCTGAGGAAGCAGCCCTGGAAGACCTAAAGTTGGTCCTTATTGAATTCAAGAAGCACGATCCGCAAAGGGTCGTGAGTAATCATTTGGCCAGTTGCAGACTCAAGAGATTTGAAAACGAAAATTCGCCCTTGGATGACACTTTTCGAGGCACAAGATCTTATGCCGAGATTTTAGCTCAGACACAAACCTTGGCACCTGAAGAGAGGGCCGATGTTCTGAAATTCCAAGAACATCGACACAGTGGTCTTCCCGCAGTATTACGGGGTGAGCATCCGAGTACAGCAGAGGTAAAACAAAAAGATGCCGAAGGCTCCAAGGATGTGACTCCTGGTCAAGAAAAACACCAGGACGGGGGAGAGAAAACTAAGAGTCTGAAAGCAGAGATAAAGACTCCTGACCCGCCGAAGAAGCAGACTCGAGTTACTACTCCTGGACAATCAGCAAAGCAAATCGGATATCCTATCGTATCAGTTACTCCCTTGCAGTCAACTCAGGGAAATATTGACGCAGGGTGGATCTTAAATGAAGAATTGAGGCCTATAAGGGTGGAAGAGCTCCCTCCAAATGAGTTCTTCTTCGATAAGAAGAGAAAGGTAGTGGTAAAGAGAGAATTCTATTAGGAGGGGGAATCGACAGTCAAGAAATACAAAGTTATGATTGATGGGAAGGACAAGAAGAATGAATAGTTCACAATGGAAATAGCTGGGACATTAGGGGCATATGCCACAGTGAACCAATTTTCAGTCGGGGTTTTGAAAAACCAGCTAAAATGAAAAAATCACCTCATCAAGACCCTATAAGCCAGACTAGCCACAATAGCGGAGGTTGCCAAAGACCAGGCGAGTGTGGGAATAGAGAAAGCAAGGTTGGCCGATAAAAGTGAGATAGAGTTGCTCAAGACTAAGCTCGAACAAACACAGCTGGTGGTTCAGAATGGTCAGATGCAAGCGGGCCAGCAAAAAGATTTGATCGAACAACTACAGGCTAGAATGGAAATTTCCGAAAGTAAAGTGATAAATATCGGGATGTTCCAGTCCCAGGCGATGGAGATTCGGAGCAGAGTCTCTGCGGACCAACAAAATTTACTCGCCAAGGTAGAGGTGATTCAGGACAACTGTTTGTTGGTTAATCAAGTTTTGGAGAATTTATCTGCTAGAGAAAGAGAAGCTAGAGCAGCACAGGTCGCATTTCAAGAGGCTGTGATAGATACAAACAACAGGGATTCAGGAAGTACTCCTAGGTTTACCATTTCGGAGCATACCAGAGGAAACATTCTATTAAAAGAATGGGAACACAGCATCTTGGAAGGTAAGTTGCAAGCCAAGAGGGTAATGAAATCCTTAGAAGAGGCTTTTAGTTATGTAGATGGTAATCTGCTAGGCATTGATAGCGAAGGTAATGCTGAGGCATTGATTCAAATGAATATGGAAAAAATCTCACTTGATTTAAATGAAAAAGAGGAAAGAGATTCAGCCGAGATCTCACAAGTGACTATGGTAGACATAGTCCAAATAGATAAATGTATGATTAAACCAAGTGCACAATTATGCGCTATCGACATCATATACAGACAGATGGAAGACAGACTACCGCAATTAGCCCGAGATTGTTACTCTTTTGAAGCCAATCGTCAAGTAGAATCGTCAAGGTTGATATCTCGGCTGGTTGAAAGATGTGTCACCTATACCGAGCACGCACGAGGACAAGCTTCTGGCACCAAATAAAGACAGAGAAGAAGAAATGGAGTGATTGCTCTCCTCCCTATCATAACTGAAAATTTTGCAATGATTGAGATTCCATCTTATTGTAAAAATGTATAAATATACCATAGAAAGAAAGAAAAAGGGTTGGACCTTTTTGTGTCGATTTTAACAGAGGTTTTACATTTTGAGAGTTAATATAAAGAAAATCTGAAGATTCTCAATTCTGTCACGACTGTGTTATGAGTTTGTTTTCCTGTATCTCATATTTCGTTTCATTTCATATTAGTATATTATGAATGCTTCGCTATAATTTAGTACAACCTCTACTATAGTGAATGAATTTTGGTTTTCTATATTGTTTATTGTTTTTCCTCTGTACCAGCTATCAGCGGGTATAAGACCAATCAACACTTTCAAAATTCTATATATATTTTATGCTTCATCGGGTTATTTCTTCACATTTTTCTTCTTCTGTTTATACGTGAGATTCTCCCTTGATAGGAGCCTTACTAGGTAGACAGCTAAATGTTTTCTCCCACCTCATACATTTTATTAAAATATAACCCAGTTACGAGAAAGAGCCTTTGATTTTCATTCCTTTTTCATTCCTGAAATCGTAAACTCTCTTTTATACGACCAAATTGAGACAGCACTTAAACTCCCTTTGAGGTTTTCTTATTTTACTGTTCCTCCATGATTGTCCCTATACCAACGCAACCCAACATCGAACCTGGATTGTCAAATCAAACACACATTTCCCTAAACCTTTTCGATACTATTATTAAAACAACCACTACCCGAGTTGAACTCGAACGTTCATGGGCAGCGATTGAACAGGATATAAACATCCAGGAATAGTTGGAAGCTAGACAATGCCAACACAGAAATCTTCCCTAGTTTCCCTTGCTGAAGGTTGACGTTTCTCTCTTCTATACCCTTTACCCACTTTCGGATTCCTAGACACTGTACTTCTATGCCTTGAGTACAGACTCTAGAACAACATTTCCCATACCATCTGTTCATTCTCCCACATGGCATCCTCAATGGGTAGATCTTTCCACCTGATTAAATATTCCTTGATGCTTCTCTTCCTGAGCCTCTTCTCTCAAACCTCCAATATCTCTTCTGGAATCAACACAAGTTGTCCTTCTTCGTCCATGGGAGGTAGTGTCTCAATGGGAATGATTTGTTGGCCTATGGCCTTCTTCAGGCAGGATACATGGAATATGTTGTGTATTCGGCTTCCCTATGGAAGCTCTAGCTCATAAGCTACGGCCCCTATCCTTTTGTTGATCCTGTAGGGACCAAAGAAGCATGGGTGTAGCTTCTTTGCTCCACTTCTTTTTATAGAATCCTGTCTATAGGGTTGGAGTCTTAGATAGACTAAGTCACTAACATCAAAAGTATGCTCCACTCTGTGCTTTTCTGCTTGGACCTTCTGCTAGTTTTGTGCTCTCTATAGATGATCCTTCAACTCCCTGAGGATGTCTTGGCTCTGTTGTACCCAAGCTTGTACCATTGGTGCTCTGTCGTCCCCAAAGGAAATATCCACAAAGGAGATTGGATCATAGTTGTATAAGGCTCTGAATGGTTTCATGCCTATGGATACATGATGGGTGGTTATGTAGCAGTATTCTCCCAAGTGAAACCATCTAACCCACACTTTCTGTTGTCCTGCTACATAATTCCTGAGGTAGCCTTCCACCCATTTATTGACTATTTTAGTCTGACCATCCGTCTAAGCGTGATAGCTGGTACTAGGGGTCAAGGTCGTGCCAACTAATGTAAACAATTCCTGCCAAAACGTACTCATGAACCTACTATCGTTGTCACTGGCAATGGTCTTGGGTAGGCCGTGCAACCTGAAGACCTCTCTGAAAAATAGTTTGGCCACCTGTGTTGCATTGAAGTTTGTGGCTATGGAGAAGAAGTGTGCAAACTTCCTCAACCTGTCCACTACTATGAAAATGCAGTCCTTCCCCTGAGCTCTGGGCAAGCCGATGATGAAATCCATGGATATGCTTTCCCACTTGTGCTCCGGGATGGGTAAGGGTTGCCGTAGTCCTGCTAGGTGAGTGTGCTCATCCTTGTTCGCTTGGCATGTAGTGCACTCTTTGACATGCTTAATCACATCTTCCTTGAGGCCCTTCCATGAGAACCTCTCTCTCACCTGCTTGTACGTCTTACTAACCCCTTGTGCCCTACCACTGGTGAGTTATGACATGCATGTAATACCTTGGCCTTGAAAGCCGATCCAGGAACCAAGAAAATTCGGCCCTCGTAATAGATGAGGTCCTTCACGATCCTGAAGTTATCATCATGTATATGTCCATCCAATAGATGACAAGCAAACTGATCCTTTGCATACTCCACCACCAAGTGGTCCTTCCAGTCAACTGACATCCCTGTCATGGCGAAAATGGATGGCCTCCTAGATAATGCATCAACCACCACGTTGTTATTCCCTTTGACGAATTCAATGTCAAAGTCATAGGCCTGTATTTTGCTTACCCATTTTTGTTGCCTTTCATTCAAGTCCTTCTGCTTCAATAGGTATTTAAGACTGTTATGATCTGATTTGACCCAAAACAGTGCACCTACCAAATATTGCCGAAATTTGGCTCGTGCATGCATGATAGCCAACATTTCTTTGTCATAAATTTTGTAAAGAAGCTCAGGACCCCTAAGTTTCCAGCTTTCATAGGCAAGAGGGTGCCTATTCTGCATCAGTATGACCCCTATACCTTCCCCTGAGGCATCACACTCCAAGGTGAAAGGCAGGCCGAAATTTGGAAGGGCTAGGATTGGGCATGTGCTCATCACCTTTTTCATTTTCTCCATCGTAGCTTGAGATTCTTCACTCCATTTGAAGGCCCCCTTTTTAGTCAAATCGGTCAAGGGTGCACATAGTTGAGAAAACCCCTTGACAAATTTCTTGTAGTACGTGCATATGCCTAGGAATCCCCTTAACTCTATGAGTGTCTTAGGAGTAGGCCACTCCATAATGGCTTTTATTTTCTCCTGATGTACCTATACCCCCTTTGCTCCAATGATGTGTCCCAAGTAGAGTACCTCTGTCATCCCGAACTCACACTTGGATTCCTTAGCATACAGTGATTGTTCCTCCATGATAGACAGGATTTGGTCCACATGTTGAAGGTGTTCCTCCCACATCTTGCTGTAAATGAGAAAGTCATCAAAAAATACTAACAAGTGTTTCCTCAACTATTTGTTGAACACATGGTTCATGCAAGATTGAAACGTGGTTGGGGCATTGGTTAACCCAAAGGGCATCACCAAGAACTCATAATGGTCGTAATGACACCTGAAAGTTGTTTTTGAGATATGCTCCTACCTCATCTTGATTTGATGGTAGCCAGAACGAAGGTCAATCTTTGTGAAGTAGATAGCTCCATGTAGTTCATCTAGCAACTCATCAATCCTGGGTATAGGGTACCTATTTTTTATTGTCTTTTTATTCAAGGCCCGGAATTCAATGCACATCCACATAGTCCCATCTTTCTTCTTGACCAAGACTACTGAAGAAGCAAAAGGGCTAGAGCTTGGCCTGATGTGTCCCATGTCTAGAAGCTCCTTGATGGCCTTCTCTATCTCATCTTTATACTTCCTTGGATGGCTATATGGTGTGGTGATGAATGGTTTTTCCCCCGCCTCTAGTTTAATGATGTGCTCAAACCCCCTATCTAGTGGCACACCTGGAGGAATCGGCCCAAAAACCTTGTGGTGTCTGTCAAGGATGTCTTTGATCTCTGGGGTGTAGTGCACCTTACCCTTCTCATCCACACGTGCCTAAATCCTACATTCAGTTGCATACACAATTTCCTCTCTCCTGAAGATGGCTTCCATCCTCTTGGTCATAACTACCCTAGCATAATTACCTATCATGCCTCTGAGCACTACCTTTCGTCCACCCTCCTCTGTAAAAGACATCTCCATGGTCTTGTAGTTGGTGGTGATAGACCCTAATGTGTTGAGCCACTGAACTCCTAGGATGATGTTAGTGTCTGGAAGGTCCATCACATAGACGTCCTGTCTTCGCTCATGCCTTCCCAAGGTGAGATTCATACCTGGAATGTACCTGTCACAAGGCATAGTGCTACCACCTGCCACCTCTACCTTGAACCCTTCAAATTCTACTATGGGTGTATGCCTCCTCTTCAACAATGCTAAGTCAATGAAGTTGTGAGAGGCTCCCCCATCAATCAATACTGATACCTTTTTTTCCCTGCAAGACCCCCCTCATCCTAAAGGTGTTGAATTTGGGCACCCCGCTGATAGATGCCAAGGTGGCTTTCCCCCCAGTTGTATTGTCCTGTTATGGGACCTCTTCTTCTGTTGCCTCTGTGGTTTCTGCCTCTATGTTCTGTATTTGACCATAATCTTCCTCCTCCTCATTACTTTAAGTCACCTCTATGTAGTGTACCTGGCCATGGACCATGCACTTGTGTGATGGGTTCCATGGTTCTTTGCATGTGAAGCATAGTTTCTCCCTCCTCAGTTCCCTCCTGGTGTTGTCATCTATTCTGCCATGGCCCTTGTCAAACCCCCTTGGGTCATGTCCTCTCGGGTTCACGAGAGGTCTTTGATCTCTTCCTCTAGTGTTAAGACGTGGTCTAGGGATAAATTTTGGTTTGGCAGCTAGTCCTAGGTCCCTCGTCCTCCAAATATCATCCTGTATATTGGTAGGCTTGAAATCCTTAACCCAACCCTTCAAGGGTTCCATCAACCCTTTAGTAAACAACATCATAAGTCTGGTTGATGAGATGTCTTGCACAATGACTGCTAGCCTCAGAAATTCTTCAATGTATACCTCTGGTGCTCTTGTCTGTTTGAGCTCTGTGAGCTCCCTGAAATGCAACTCTAGATCCCCCTGGTCAAAATGGTCAATGAGCCTCTGAGTGAAATATGTGTATGCCATGATCTGACTGTGGCCTAGTGTGGTCAATCCATGGTACCACCAATCATGAGATTTTCCATCCAAGTACATGGTGGAAAACTTGATGGCTTCCATCTCTCTCATGGGGTTAAGTTGTAGATAAGTATCTAGCTTTTGTACCCATGCCTGGGCTGTCATCTTGGTTGTACCATCAAAGTATGGGATCTCTATATTCCCTGCCCTTCATTCCAACTCATAATTTCTTCTGTGGTTCAGCCTGGGTTTGTTTCTGAACTTAAGTTGGCAGTATTGATCCAAATACATTTGTCTCTGAATCACCAAGTCTAGCTCATGGTACTCCCTGGTACACTCAGCCATCTACTCAACAAAATCATCCACTTGTTCATGTTGTGCCTGTCCATTTGTGAACGTAGGTAAGTATGGTCTAGGGGTAGCCCTACTACCCATTTTCCCATGTGAGGTGCCTCCTCCATGGCTCCCTTCAGACTGATGATAGGGAATATGATCAGAGTTATATCTGGGAGCCCTTTCTGGATTATACCTGTTTCCACCCTATGAACCACCAGTCTCTTTGTTTTATCTCTAGACCTTTCCCCTTATGATTCATCTGTAGCAATAGTTCGACTATCCTAGTCTAGTTCTCGTCCACCTTCCTTAGGTTATCATCTACCTTTTTCAAGGTCTCAGTAATTTCGGCTTGTCCTCTACAGGTTATGTCATAGTTCTCCTATAGGTGGATGACCAATTTACTTTCTATTTTTTTTTATGGATTTATTGAATTCTCTTGCCAAGTAATCCAAGCCCTGGGGTTCACCTTCCTCACCTGAACCCTCCATTTCGGCCTCTGTTTCACTTGTATGTTTCTTATTTCTATTCATGTAGATACCACTGTACCTATGCATGCACTAATCCTCACAGGATGAGAGGATCGGAGCTCTGATACCACTGTAATGATCCCAAGCCAATTTTTTTCTTGAAACCACTAACTACTACTGATGTGTTTATTAATTACTCGGTATGCAGGTAGTTGTTGATATTTCGGCCTTAGGGTTTATTTCAGTTATCTAGTCATAGTTCATACAATATCTACTCAATACCAATATCACAACAATACTCAAGATGTGGAAAACACAAGCATAGATCTGACCTTTATTATGAAAAAGCATGAACTTGATACAATATAGAGAAGATTTGGAATGGTCCTCAGATGGCTCCAATAGATAGATGTTATGAGTTGCTACAAAATGCTCCTGAAAATACAAAATAAGCCTCCAAAGGCTGAATACATTGTGAAGACCCAATGTGCCAACAACAAGTGAACGTCCAACCCCCCTTGGTTGTTGGCACGTCCTGTTGGTATGTCCTATTGGATGATAAGAGGCCAATATTTCGGCCCAACTGAAGGATATGTCCAAACCATGCCAAACTCCACCAGAATGTATATCGAGGCCAGGAAAACCCCTCCCAGAAGTCTGAAGCTCAAATACTCAATCCTCCTCCTCCAATGGTTGAAACCCTAATACAATCTGCGCCCTCCTAAAGCCCTGCATAGCTCAATAATTCATTTTGTATGAGGAACACCTCCAAAACCTCTGAAAACTCTCTAGGATGATATATCAGGCTGTGATAACCCCTTAGGATAAGTTTCAGGTTCAGATCCTAGGTAGAACTCCCTAGATCTGAGAAATACTGAATCACAAGACGTCCCCTTGCCTCAAGGTCGTCCCAATATGTAGCTAAAGATCTGATAGTAATAACTCTTCAAGAAAGCCTCCAAAATGTTGGTCAAGAACCTACAAATAGAACCCAAGTGTCGGATTACCCCAAAGCTCTCCCAATTGGCTGGATCGAACTCTTCTTCAAGATATGGCGCGCCCCTACTGGAAATCCCTGAATAGTACGGCCCTGCTGCTCTCCTGAATTGATAGATGAATCTGTGATGAGTGTAGAATTGTGTGGGTGGAGTATTTCATCATCGATACCAAGCTTGGAACAACGTGAGTGGGTCTTTCACCATTGAGTTGTTCACAAGGGTTTGTAACAGTAAAACCCTCAAACTGTATGCTCAAGATCATCAATAAGCAAATACCAAAATCCATAAGGCCTCATAGGTGCACCCCAACCTTTCCTTTATACTTTTCTTCTATTTCTCTGTTGAGTTAGGTTAACCCTAGGGTTAACTCCTATATCAACCTCCAGCGCTTCTATTTCTTCATTGATTTATCTTTTAGCTCTTTTTTCACCTTTTTATCAAGTTAACTTAAGAATATAACCTTAGTTTGGTTGACCCTTCCCCTCAGTGTGAGACTATGGCCTAGTGGGGACACCTAGACCACTAAGTCTTCCAAACCTCTTCATAAAGAGGTGGGGGACATTACATTAAACCCTCAAGTCCTTTGGACTTCGTTGCTTCAACAATTTTAAGTTACTTCTCATAAAAGAAGTTGGAAGCCCCAAAGCTCTGAAATCCTGGAGTGAATATACATCGTAGATCACTAGGAGGAGTACTTGACCATTGGATTTGACCAAGGACAGGTCTGGGCCATTGGATCAAGCGTAGATCAAGAGACGAAGAAAAGTGGATAAGATCAGACTCCAACCGTCTGATCCACATGCGATCAAGTGTGAGTCGTAGATCTCAAAGCAGTTCATAGATTCGACACTTTGGGAGAAGCGAGCCCTTAATATGCCAGGAAGAAAATATCTCAAAGTCCTAAACTCTGGAGTAAATTTGGGTCTTCCTTGTTTGGGGACACGTGTCTGTAGATTCGCAAGTATTCATATTTTCGGCATTCGACAATCTGGGGGTGTGGTGGTGTTCAGCAATGAAATCCTCCGAAGCCCGAAGCGTTGAAGTCCTAGAGCCCCGGAGTCTCGAAGTTCCAAGAATAAGTCGTTCAACGGTTCATAGTTCGAGAGAAACGTGGTGATAAGTCAAGAAATATTTTGAACCCCGGAGCTACGAAGTTCCAAAGCACTGTGTATGAAGAGGCATGCTGACATCACCATGAGTGACGTGGACCTCCCTAGTCATGCCATGTGTCATTCAGAATTATACGTTTGATGGCCATGTTGGACCAATAGCAGTCTGACATGTGGGGGCCACATGTCACCATCTTATATGATGACAGTTGTACTATGTGCACCCCAGAAGGTTAAGAGGTTTGGAAATTCGGCGTTCGGAGGGATTGAGTGAAGAAGCTGTTAAATCTTTTGGAGTGCCGAAGTGACGTAACTGGATCGAGAGTTCGGAAGTTTGGCATTCAGGGGAAATGTTGTGTTGTGTTGAAAAATTCTTCGAAGCCCAAAGTCTCAGAGCTCCTCATGACCGCAGATCTCAGAAGTAAACTCGGATCGTTGATCCTTGAACCCTTCAGGGGTTCGCCACTTTGAAAGTTCAAAAGAATTGTAATGTGATGATGGGAAAATATTTCGAAGCCCAAAACCCTAAAGGCCTGGAAAGCTGAGGTGATGCAGTCTATCGACGTCACCTGGGGTGACGTGGAGACTCAAGATACATGCTAAGTGTAATCCTATTTTATGTTGTTCACATACCCTTGGTGTCAGTTATGACGTGACAAGTGTCACTCGTGGTTTATTCCATGTGTCATCTCTGTGGTTTTGCCACACATGACCCCCCTGTTGCATAGTTACTAACAAGACTCCGGAAGTTTGGAGGTTCAGGAGTTCAGGGTTTTTCAGGTGTGATGTAGTAAGAACCTCTTAATTTTGAAGCTCTGGAGCATCGGAGTAGTGATACTTTGAAGATCCTCTCTAGGAGTTCTCCAGTTTGACATTCAAAGGGAATGTAGTGTGATGAGGGTGAAAACCCCAAAGCCAGAAGTCCCAAATCTCTGGATAAGCACTTTTTCAGCTAAGCATAGGGTCATAATCGTGGTAACGTGCAGTTGAGAACTGAGGGGAAAAGGGCTAATGGTTGAATTGTTGTTTTCAAGACAGAAAAGTTCTAAGGAAGGATTTAGCCCGCAGTTTCAAGTCGTGGTCACCTGGGAAGGTGGTTTGAAAGAAACACATGTGCAGAATTGAATTATGTACCAACCGAAGGATAACATGGATGTGTTGTATGATGTGAACTGTCATATATATATATATATATATATATATATATATATATACATTATTCATAAATTGAAAGGACTTGTAACATTGTTTGGAAGATTTTGTTCGTCATATGCTTAACTCTGACAAAATGGTCACTTGCACATTTTGCAGAATTAAGGGGATTAAACATATCAATTTAGAATGTGTATTGAATAAATGGAAGAAGGTGAGAGATCCTCCAACCATGATAAAGAGGCTAAAGGACAAAATACCAGAGTTAGCAATGTAGAGACAGAATCCAATGGACGCAACAACCGAGGGGAGCTAGAAACATTGATATAAAATGTAAGAAGCCTGGAAATAGAAGTGCAAAGCTACAAGGAAGACACTAAGAGGATGATGAGAGAGAAAATTCATATAAATGCTCGAGTGTTTCATATCTTAAATTAGTTGAAAGGACAAGCAAAGAATGGATCAATACAAGAGGAAGGAGGAAAGTATCATGAAAGAAGAGATGATCATGGAAAATATGGTTATTCCAGAAGTGCTAGAAGAGCTCATAGACACCACTCACCTCCTTTCTCAGCAAGAAATTTTTATGCATATGAATATTCCATAAGCAGTCCATAGGTGTCTCTTATTAGGCACCAAAGAAGAAGGAATGAACTGAATAGTTTGCAAGGAGAGATGAGGAAGCTTAAGCCATCATCCTTTGATGGTGAAAGGGAAAGGGAAGATGATGTTGAAGCATGGTTGCTTGGACTTAGAAGATATTTCCAATTTCATAACTATTCATCAAACCTAGAAGCCATAATTTCCACCTACCATTTACATGGGAAAGTTGTTATGTGGTGGGATCAATTGAAGCAAGTTGAACATATTAATGAAAATAGGATCACTTGGAAGTGGTTAAAGAAGTATTTTCAAAAGGAGTACCTCTCAAAGAATTTCTATGACAAGAAAATGCAGGATTTCTTTGAACTCAGGCTAGGAAGCATGTCCATGGCAGAATATGAGAAGAATTTATTGGGGTTGTTAAAGTATGTGGGGTTTATAAATGATGAAAAGGTGAAAATACAGAGGCTTTTGAGTGGACTTCCATCCTTTTATAAAGAAAATATTTTGTATTATGAGCCTAAGACCTTGACTGAGACCATCAGGAAGGATAAGTACATGTATGAGCAAGGCCAAGGAAAAGAATCCATGCAAAAATCTTGGAAGGATAATAAGAAGGAGAAGTGTGATCAGAGGAAGAAGGGATCCAAACCTCCTTTCAATAGAAATGAGCCTAATAAAAATCATCAAGATCAGTATGTCAAGGATGAATCCAAGAAATAAGACTCCTTAGGGAAAAGGGGAAGACCACCAATCCAATGTTGGGGTTGCAAGGAAGATCACATGTACAAGGATTTACCTCACAGAAAATATCGAGTGACGAATGTGCACAACATCCAAGAGGCTACAACGATAGAGTACATGGGAAGGATTTATGTAGCCTTAGATGATCGACAAGCAGAGTACCAATCCAATATGATTGAGGTGTAAGGTAAGATTATTAATCATGGTGTTGATATTTTAATTGATTCTAGAGCAAGTCATTGTTACACTGATCCTAAGATAGTGGATAGATTTCATTTGGAGAAAAGTAAGCTTGGTAAATCAAGTTTGGTTCAGCTAGCCACTGGAACCAAAAGGATAATCCATGATATGGTCAGAGGTTGTTCCATAAGTCTTAATGGTGTGAATACTAGTGTTGATTTGAATATCATACCATTGGGATCTTATGATATTCTAATTGGAATGGATTGGTTGGACAAGTATTATGTTGTCCTATATTTTCATATCAAGACATTTACATGTCTTGATGGAGATGGAAAACATAGTATTGTGAAGGGTGTACCAAGACCCATCTCTATAAGGGAGATTTCAGCCTTATATGTGAATAGATGTTTCAGAAAAGGGCGTCAATTGTATGCAGCCCATGTGGAGGAGCTAGAAAAGGCAAAGGAGCCAAGACTTGAAGATTTCTCGGTACTGCAAGAATTTGAAGATGTATTCCAGGAAATACTAGGGTTGCCACCAAAAAGGAAAATAGATTTCTCTAGTGATTTAGTGTCAGGAGCTGCCCCAGTGTCAAAAAAACCTTACAAAATGAGAACGCCAGAGTTAAAAGAATTACAAATGCAGTTGGAGGAATTGTTGAAGAAAGGGTACATACCCCCAAGTGTTTCACCTTGGGGAGCACTAGTACACTTTGTCAAAAATAAAGATGGAATCTTGAGGTTTTGTATTGAATTTTGACAGATGAATAAGTCTACTATAAAGAAAAAGTATCCTTTACCCAAAATTAATGGCCTCTTTGATCAACTAAGAGGACCAAAGATATTTTCAGAGATAGACTTGAGATCAGGATACCATCGGGTAAGAATCAAAGAATAAGACATCCATAAGATAGATTTTAGAACCATGTATGGGAATTATGAATTCATAGTGGTGCCATTTGGATTGACCAATGCACCAGTTGTCTTTATGTGCTTAATGAATGGCATATTCAGAAACTATTTGGATAAGTTTGTCATAGTATTCCTGGATGACATACCTGTCTATTTTAAGTCAAAGGAAGAGTATGAAAATCACCTAAGATTGGTATTACAAGTGTTGAGGGAACATCAATTGTATGCCAAGCTGAGTAAGTGTTCTTTTTACTAAGACCATATCCATTACTTGGGACACATTATTTCAGAACAGGGTATAGTAGTGGATCCAAAGAATATTGAAGCCATCAGAGGATGGCCAACACCTAGGAATGTTTCAGTAGTCAGATCTTTTATGGGGTTAGCTAGTTACTACAAAAGGTTCATAACGAAGTTCTATAATATTTGAATTAAGAACAGACCACAGTGGTTTGAAGTATCTTTTTGAACAACCAACTTTGAATGACACAAAAACAAGATGGCTGGAATTTTTAAGTGAATACAACTCTGATATCAAGCATATCAAAGGAAAAGAACATAAAGTTGTCGATGCACTTAGTAGAAGAGTGCATATCATGCATGCTACAACAGTTAGTATGCATCAGTCAGACTTGAAGATCAAAATTTTAGATGTTGTTGTTACAGATCAACATTACCTACAGGTAAAGGAAAGATTACAGCAAGGATATGTAGAACAAAAAATGAAAGAGTATGAGATGAAGGAAGATGGATTACTTATGCATAAAAATATAATTTATTTTCCTAGTTCCAGAGAACTTAGGAATTTGGTATTAAAGGAAATGCATAATGATCCATATGCTGGACATATTGGTTACCAAAAACTAATTACAGCAGTAAGAAGCCAATTCTTTTGTCCAAGAATGAAAAAGGATGTTGTTGATTACATCACCACATGTATGGAATGTCAGAAGGTGAAGGCCGAGAATAGACACCCAATGGATTTGCTACTTCCATTACCAATTCTAGAGAAGAAATGGAAAGTGATAACCATTGATTTTATAACAAAATTGTCGAGGATAGCAAGGAAATACAATTCAATCATGGTAGTGGTTGATAAATTGACCAAGGCTGCTCATTTTGATCCTATAAAAATAACTCATACAACAGTTAATATTGTAGAAATTTACATGAAGGAAATTGCTAGGTTGCATGGGATACCTAGGACAATTGTCTCAGATAGAGACACGAAGTTTAATTCGAATTTCTAGAAGGGATTATTTAAAGTATTTGGTACAAATCTGAACTTTAGCACAACATACCATCTGATCCAGGTGGATCATCTCAAAGTTCGATAGAGTTAAAGTATTTGAAATGCAAAGTAAATCTTACAAAGTGGAAGAGCTCGTCGGCGGATTTTCGGTGACGTTTGTTTCAGGAAAACCGGCCTCTAGATGACGAAGATATCAGCAGTTGAAGTTTTGTCAAAGATGGTTAAAATGGTGAAAAATGGTTAGAAATGGTTAAAAAATGTAATTTGGGGCTATGGGAATTGAACCCAAGACCTTAGAATAAGGCCACCATGACCCCATGGTTGGGAAAAAGGGGGTGGTCAAGGGCTTAGCCCTCAACCTTGCCAACACCGAGGCCCCCTTGGTATTTAATGTTATTAAACCATGCCATATATCCAAAGTCCATATAATATAACCAAAATCCAACCATATGTGATAAACGCGCCAACCATATAAATGCGCCAAAACCATATGTTATAACACCAAAGTTCAACCATAAACTATATGCCATATCATATATCAAAACCATACCATATCACATATGCGGTGGGAGGAGAAGCCCGTAGGTTTGACCCCGAGACTTCCGCCCCCCTAACCACCCCTTCTACCAACATGCCACCGCCATGAGACTTGGCAAGAGGTGGCGTGATAACCTTAAAAAGTGTCGAATTTGGTGGAATTTGGGTGGGCATGTGGCCTATGGCCCACACCCCTTTTGGTTTTTCTTTCCATTATTTAAATGAGCCATGGGCACGGATCCCAAGGTGGGAGTTTTGATGCAGGCAGAGACTGGCACGCAGCCCAAGGTGGTTTTGCATAGTGACCAAGGTGGTTTTGCATGTGGATCGAGGTGGTTTTACACATAGCCTGAGGTGGATTTGCATGCAAACCAAGGTGGTTTTGCATGCATCTCGAGGCCGTACGGACTGTACAGATCAAAGGCAGATTTTGGGAATTGTGCCAAGAAGGGCATTCTGAGTCCAGTTCTAAAATATATCGAGTTTATACTCAAAAGTCTTGGTTTTTCGCAAGGATTACAGATCCAGCTTCAATTTTTGCATTCAGGCATCCAGACATAAAAGTGCTCATAGAATCTTTCGGATATACAGAAAGGTATTCATGTTCATACTTAAAAGTCTCAGAATTTCATCTTGCAACTGTTGTTGAAGTCTGTTACTATATATGAAAGATAGAATTCAGAACTCACTTTGTAAGCATTTGAATACTTAATCTATCGGCCTTCCCATTTGGAAAGTG
>ML782651.1:495101-552074 GCA_009831015.1 Picea engelmannii
GTTTCTTCAGCTGAATCCATCCAGGCAAAAGAAGGAAAGGAAAAGTGAAAAGTAAACATGCAGCTACAATGAAGAAGGGTGATGAGAGACCTACATGCTCGCATTGTCAAAATCAAGGGCATGAAGAGGCAAAGTGTTGGAAGCTACATCCAGAATTGAAACCGAAGTGGTTTAAGGATCGAAAGGGGAAGCAAACAACCACGGTTATCGTTGAGGGCCTTGGATCAGATTCCGAGGACGAAACAAAGATAATGATCGTAGGTGTGAAAGGTAAATCTATTGTTGATAATGATTCTAACATTGGTTCTTCATGTGCTTCTACTTCTAAAGATGATGAAAATTCTAAGGATAGAAAGAGGAATGCATTGTTTCATATAAGAGTGATTACAAAACAAACAAAGGTCGACACACTCATAGATAGTGGATCTCAAGTTAATCTTATTTCAGAAGAAGTAGTTAAGCAATTGGGATTAACAACAAAACCACACACGAAACCTTATCCATTAGGTTGGGTATGCAAAGATAAAAGATTACAAGTAACACAACAATGTGATCTAAAGTTTGCAATTGCATCTAAGTTTGTAGATGAGGTTGAATTTGATGTGGTCCCACTAGATATCTGTGAAATTGTGTTGGGTAGTCCGTACTTATATGATCGAAAAGAAATCTTCTATCGAGAACATAATCAGTATCACTTGTTTAAAGAAGGAATTGAATACATAGTGCATTCACATTCATTCAAAAATGACAAATCATTGGGCACTACACAACAATTAAAAAGGGTTGTTAATGCAATTCGGAATTTGGCACTTATGTCTATACAATGTAAGGAAGAAAAGAATCCTAAGCATGAAAAGGAAGTGTCATTTCACTAAAATGCACCTGTTTTGATTGATAGTGTTTCTATGGTTAAAAGTCAGCATGGTTTGGGTATAATCTCTTTCACATGTTCAATGTTTATATTCAGTTTATTACTCATCAGCAGTATGTGGTTGGTTCGGACCATGTTGAATGAAGATGTGATTAAGAATGTGATTAATGTACTTAACAATGTCAGTGTAGTGTTGATTGTCTTATTGCTGAGTCAAATGTACAGGTTCCAGGAAGAATGGATAGGTGATACAAGACAAGTGAGACAAACATGTCCTCACTTATTTTCTGAATGATTTCATACTTTTTGTGGCCAAAAAGCTTTCCAATGGGAAGGTTTGATCCAGGTGGATCATATCAAAGTTAGATAGAGTTAAAGTATTCAAAATGCAAATTAAATCTTACAAAGTGGAATATCTCGACAGCAGCTTTCCTGTGACGTTTGTTTCGGGAAAAACGGCCTCCAGATGACGAAGATATTAGCAGTTGAAGTTTCGTCAAAGATGGTTAAAATGGTGAAAAATGGTTAGAAATGGTTAAAAAATGTAATTTGGGGCTATGGGAATTGAACCCAAGACCTTAGAATAAGGCCACCATGACCCCATGGTTGGGAAAAAGGGGGTGGTCAAGTGCTTAGCCCTCAACCTTGCCAACACCGAGGCCCCCTTGGTATTTAATGTTATTAAACCATGCCATATTTCCAAAGTCCATATAATATAACCATATAATATAACCAAAATCCAACCATATGTGATAAACACGCCAACCATATAAATGCACCAAAACCATATGTTATAACATCAAAGTTCAACCATAAACTATATTCCATATCATATATCAAAACCATACCATATCACATATGCAGTGGGAGGAGAAGCCCGTGGGTTTGACCCCGGGACTTCCGCCCCCCTAACCACCACTTCTACCAACGCGCCACCGCCATGAGACGTGGCAAGAGGTGGCACGATAACCTTAAAAAGTGTCGAATTTGGTGGGATTTGGGTGGGCGCGTGGCCTATGGTCCACGCCCCTTTTGGTTTTGTTTTCCATTATTTAAATGAGCCATGGGCATGGATCTCGAGGTGGGAGTTTTGATGCAGGCAGAGACTGGCACACAGCCCAAGATGGTTTTGCACAGTGATCGAGGTGGTTTTGCACGTAGATTGATGTGGTTTTGCATGCAGATCGAGGTGGATTTGCACGCAAACTGAGGTGGTTTTACACATAGATCGAGGTGATTCTAGATTTTCATGCATCCCGAGGCCGTATGGACTGTACAGATCAGAGGGAAATTTTGGGAATTGTACCAAGAAAGGAATTCTAAGTCAAGTTCTGAAATATATCAAGTTTATACTCAAAAGTCTCGGTTTTTCGCAAGGATTACAGATCCAGCGTCAGTTTTTTCATTCAGGCATCCAAATAGAAAAGTGCTCATAGAATCTTTCGGATATACAGAAAGGTATTCATGTTCATACTTAAAAGTCTCAGAATTTCATCTTGCAGCTGTTGTTGAAGTCTGTTACTGTATATGACAGATAGAATTCAGAACTCACTTTGTAAGCATTTGAATACTTAATCTATCAGCCTTCCCATTTGGAAAGTGGCTCGGAGACGTAGCCAGGGGGTCTAGTGAACTCCATTACCAATTCTTGTTCATAGATGGTTTGCTTACATGTTTATGTGCTCATGTGCTTGATGGATGTTCTTTAATTTTGCATTACAAAGGTGGTTAACAGTTAAAAATTCACATGCAAATAATGGTTAAAAGATCTTGAATTTCATATCAAGTTAATTTTCAGATCACCATCCGTAGTGAGATGGGCAGACAGAGAGGGTCAACCGAGTAATTGAAGACATGTTGAGAATGTATGTGATGGATAAGCCATCTAAGTGGGAAGATTACTTGCACTTGGTTGATTTTTCCTATAGTAATGGGTATCAAGATTCATTGAAGATGAGCCCATTTGAATCTTTGTATGGTAGAAAATGAAGTACTCCAGTAAGCTGGGACAACCTAGTAGATAGAGTGGTACTTGGGCCAGAGTTGCTCAAGGATATGGAAAACTAGATGGTTAAGATTAAGCAAAATTTAAAATCAACTCAGGATAGATAGAAATTTTATGTAGATAAGAATAGGACAAAAAGAGAATTTAAAGTGGAGGAGCATGTGCTTTTGAAAGTGAATCCCAAGAAGAGCTCTTTGAAGTTGGGTAGTTGTACAAAGATGACCACCAGATTATGTGGTCCATTTGAGATATTGGACAAAATAGGGCCAATTGCATACATTCTTGCATTTCCTGTTTCCATGAATGTGCATAATGTATTTCGTGTATCTTTTCTAAAGAAATATGTACATGATCCTAACCATGTTATTGATTGGCATCTGATTCAGGTAGAAATGGAGAGAGACTTTCAGGTCCATCCAAGTGCGAATATTGGACAAAAAAGTCAAAATCCTCCGGAATCAAGCTATAGAGATGGTAAAATTTTAGTGGACCTGCTACGGTCCTGAAGATGCTACCTAGGAGCATGAAGATGACATGTAGGTAGTGTACGCACAGATTTTTGAATAAATTTTGGAATTTTGATTCTTGTTTTGTATATGCATTGAGGACAGTGCCAAAATAAGGGGGAGGGGATGTAACACCCTGGGGTTTGAGCCCCATATTAAATAATATATTTTCTAATTTTCGAGAGGACAGAGTGCCCAAACAATTAAAAGATGCCAATGTGACTAAGAAATGTAATGTTTCGATCATTATTAATAATAAATACATCGTTGGCTGCTAGACGAACAAGGACTAGAGTTATGGGGGACTATTATTCCACAAGAGAGGGGGCTTGAGGGGCTAAGTGTTTATTTCATTTTTTAATTACCCATTTTGTGTAATAGGGGAAATCAATTACGTGAGCTTCTTGGGGGAAGGCCATTAGGTTCTTGATTCCCAAGAGTTACATAAACCTATCCCTGGTCTATTGGGGGGTTTTGTCCGTTCTCTCTCTCACTCTCATTCTCGTTCTTGTCTTATTGTTGGTCGCTTCACTCATTTTTCACTTGCTCACTCATTCATCTTTCCTCATAGGTGTCTTGGCTTAGGAAAGGAAGATGAACTACTGAATTTCAACCATGGTATTGTCAGTTCTAGATATTGCTGGTGTAATCTGGCCATGAATCAAGGCTTGCATGTATGAGATTCTTTGGCCTATGTCCAATTTTTCTCACAGTTGTGAGTCCTAAGAGTCCCATCATGGAGATTCTATAACAACTGCACTGGAGCCCTGGAAGGAGAAGGACAACCCAAGGGACTGTGTGGAAGAGAAGGGAGAGGGTATTGCACACAACAATAACCTTTTTAGAAACTATACAAGTAACATTGGCTATTGCAAACTACAGTAGTTAAAAATTATATAACATCAATAAAGGATTTGCAATAGTGGCAAGAAACAATTCTCAGAAACACCATAATTGACCATGAAAAGTAAGCATTAAACCAATAGATTATTATCCAACTTCTAGAGGTAGTTTCTGAACAAGTTAAGTGACTTTTAGATAGGTGTATGCAACGAATTGATGTAGTTTTTAGTGTTTGTAGAAAAATTTGATAACAACAGCAAGAACTATTCAAATTTTGCTAGGGTTAGAGTTAGTAAAGTTAGTAGTATGCTTGAGAGATCAAGAAGATTGATTTTAACAACTACCTTAGCCAAAATTTCACTCTTAGATTGGTGTCGTTGTCCTCTAGGGTTTATGGAGTCTCAAATGCATTAAACTTGAATATTTATCTAGATGAAGTAAAGAGGTAGATTTTAAACCCTAAGGTGCAAGCACATTTGGGCCTTAGGATTTAGACTTTAATGTAAAGGATATCTAGGGTGCAAGCGCATTTTGTCCCTAGATGTCATTTTTCCCTTCCTGTAGCTTCAACTAGGTCAAGGATCAAATGTCTAGGTTAAAATGGCTTGGGCCTTAGGCTTTAGGCTTCTAACCCTAGTAAGGATGTTTCAAAAACTTGGACAAATAAAAATTTATGAGAAAGAGAAGTACTTTTGTCTTCCTCTTAGGGTTTCAACCAAAAAAGATACTTTCAACAAGATGAGAAATTTAACCATTAACATCAACTAGAGACAATAGAATTGCAGAAATGTACTTACTTCATCCAAGAAATCAAGAGCATAAAACCTCAATTGCAAAAATATCCATCCAAAATGAGAAAAACATCCACAAGATATCCTCCTTCAAGCATAGTGCATAAG
The DNA here is from genome assembly GCA_009831015.1 of Picea engelmannii. Taxonomy (NCBI): domain Eukaryota; kingdom Viridiplantae; phylum Streptophyta; class Pinopsida; order Pinales; family Pinaceae; genus Picea; species Picea engelmannii. Next base: position 500,226 of record ML782651.1, read on the forward strand.
AGAAAAAGACCAAGAAGGTTGAAATGGAAAACTTTTAAGATTGTTACCCCTTCAAATGAGACAGGAATGTGATGTTCGAAAATAAAATTGACACTATCATTTATATATGAGGCTAAGACTAGCATTTTTTCCATGTAACATAACATAAAATTAACTTGAAGTGGATTCAACCCCTCATTAAACATTTACAAAATGAAAAAATGCAAAAAATGCATTATAAGGGTCACACATGTGGTGATGTCAAGCCTTCCTAATCTAGGAGGAGGCCTCCAAAGGCCACGTGGCACCAATCCAAGGTGAAGTGATGGAAAATGGTGTATCCCCTCACCCTAGGTTATGCCAATCATCATTGGTATCCAAACTTTCTATCAAACCCTAGCACCATCAAACCCTAAAAGATGTTGTCATCATCAAATTAGGGCCAACATCTAGGATCCAGGGTGTTGCGTCCAGGCTGGAGGGAGTGACATCTAGTCTCTTCATGGTGCATGGTTGCTTGTTCCTGCAACTCCCATGATCCAATGAATAATAATCCCTGGGGTACGCTGCTCAGCCTATGGGCTTTCATCCCATTTGTGTGCCATCATGACCAAATCTGCTCAAACCAAGCTCATTTTTCCATCATCCAAGGTTCCAAGGATGTGAGAGCTCATGTTGGAAGGTGGTGATTCATTGGATGGCTCACTACTCTACATCACACATGCCAAAGTCCAGTAATAAAGGAATAATGTCTTCGATACAATCCCAAGACATCTCTCAAATAACTATGTCAAGGCCATCCAAAACAAAGTAGAGTATAAGACAAGGTAAGCCAATGTTCATAAGAAATATTAGTCATTATATCATGCAAATTAAGATGTTACTTAAGATATAAGCCATGTAAACAATTCACCTTAGTATCGATACCCTTCAAGCGTCACCCATCCCAAGACCTCATGTGAGTTGGAGAATTTAAATATGGGAGGGCCTTCATCCAACCCTATTAGGTGTGTCAACCTAGACAGGAAATAAAAGACCTAGGTAGAGGGATAGGTTCTTAGGGAAGAAGGAAATAAATAAACCCTTCAAGAGTAAGTGTGATGGTGATATGAATTAGTGATTACTTCATGGCTTGTGGTGTCTTTAAATCCATTTCTATGAGTTCCTTTGTAGAGGGGTTTCTTGCTGCTTGAGATACCCTTTCCTTTGTACTTTTTGAATTCCAAACCCCTTAATTTCCTTTTGATACCTAGTTATTATTTGCAAGTCCCCTTTACAGGTTCCAAGATTTATTCCTTCATTTTTGTTGGGATATAGTCCTTTATAATTGTGCATTCATTTGCATCAGGACATGGGTTATTACCATTAGAGGGGGTAGATCACAAGATGGCTTGTGGATTTTATGGTGGCCTTTTTTATTTATAGCATAACATATACATATAGCAGTTGCATCAACCTCTTGGACTTCAACCCCTTCTTCTCATGAGAGAATGGACCATGACCCATTACCTAAGTTCAATACACTATGATAGGATCCATGATGGAAAGTTTCAAGTATGGAGGGGAATGGATCATTACCCTTTGTGAGGGCCCCCTAGTAGTACCCCTTTTCCCTGGGAGGTGACAACATGGAACTAGGGCATAGAATTTGACCACTAAGGTGAAACAAGGAAATTGACACAATTTCCCAACCCAGTGATCCATTATCCAACTTCAACCAAATATCCTCATCCACATTCCCAACAAATTAAGCACAACACTTTGTATGAAAGGAGTAACATACCTCATGGTGATGTTGGCTTACCATCTCCCATACATTGGGTTGCTTGGATGTGATGAGCCTTGGTTGACCTGTAGCTATAAAGGTAAATGAGGGGGGTTTATGGGTTTTTCATATTTGTACATGATGATAATAATCATGGTCAGGATCATTGTCTCCATTGCGGGCCATGAGACATGATATCCTTTAGTTACCCCTAGGCATGGGGGGTTAACATGTATAAATCATATCATCCTTGAGATAGATGAAAAAATATTTTTGGGGGGACTTTCTTGGGTTCCAAGTGGTAATTTATATACATGAATACTTAATCCTTGTTTTTGGAGAGATGCCCATCATTTTACCATTATTCTGTCTAATATTCCATTCATCTCTCTACCTTCATGTTGTTGGTACGAATTGAAAGAGAAAATGAGACAAACCTATAAGGGGGATGAATTGTATGAATATTGTGAAAATTGATAATGAGCATCCATGTAGATCCCATCATTGATATTTTTCTATCCATTCTATGCTAGAACCCAGAAAAAGGGGTGTGACGGCCTGAGGGACAACATTGCAGAGAAAGGGGTCCACTTCTCTAGGTTGTGATGACTAAAGGGGGAAAGATAGTTGATGATTAGGATGGTTGCATGAGTGAATTTCCCGAGAATTAGTGGGAATTGGGCTGATATATTCTTTCTCATCCTTGTGGACTCATATCCCCAACACGGACGTGGCCTGTTGTAAAAATACTTGGTGCAACAGTGCCTACAACTGGGAGGAATGTCCCATGTCAACGGCTAGTTGGTGTCTTTCATTATTAAATATAAGTATTCTATTATTGGTGCTTCTATATTGTTTATTATGTATGAAAATGAGTTAAATTGTTGTTTTCTTAAAGAATAGTTCAACATCTTATATTTATGTATGTTTACATGAATTGCATGAGTCTGCATGTCATATTTCGTATATAATTTCATTATATGGTAGCAAAAAATAATTATAGGGTATCATAGTTTGATAGTATGGCAGGGGAATAAAAAATTGGGGGGATATAACTTCATGAGAGAGGAAAGAGAAGGGGATAAGGGGGTCAAGGGGGGAAAATCCAAGAATATTATAATATTTATTATAACCCAAAGTCATTACCTAATCATATGTATAATGCATATCAGTCTTGAGATACATAGAAAAGTAATTGTGCGAGACTTTCTTGGGTTACAAGTGGTAATTTAGATACAGGCACACTTAATCCTTTTTTTTAGTGTTCCCCATCATTCTACCATTATTCTATCCATTATTTCATCCATCTCTCTACCTTCATGTTGCTAGTATGAATGGAAGGAAAAATGGAGCCAAGCCTGTAAGGGGGATGAATTGTATGACTATTGTGAAAGTTGATATTGAGCATCCCTCTAGATCCCAACATTGATATTTTCCTGGTCAATATATGTTGGACCCCAGGAAAAGGGGTGTAACAACCTTATGGACTGAATTGCAAAGAAGGGGATCCACTTCTCTGGGTTGTGTAGACTTAAGGGGGAAAGAGATTCAGTGGTTGGGATGGTTGCATGAGTGAATAGGACAAGAAATTAGTGAGAATTAGGTTGAGAGAGACTTGCCCATACTTGTGGACTCATAACCCCAGAATGGGGGTGGCCTATTGTAGAAAGAATCAGTGCAACATTGACTACAACTAGGAGGAGCGTCCCACGTCAGCAACCAGTTGGTGTTTTTCATTATTAAATATAAGTGTTCTATTATTTATGCTTTTATGTTGTTTATGATGTTTAAAAATGAGCTTAATGGTTGTATTTTTAAATATTAGTTCTACATTTTATATTTATTTTTTTACATGAATCAGCATGATTTTTTATGTCAATATGCATGTATAATGTCATCAAATGAGAGGATAGAGAAGTGATATGGTATCAGAGTTAATAGTATGGAGAAGTTTTTGGAAATTGGGAAAAAAATTCGAGTACCCCACCATCCTAGCGAGTACCGAGGTGGTTGGGTACATTACAAAGTGGTATCAAAGCACAACTACAAGACTTCGACTACATGGGCCAGAGGTAGCATGTTGAAGTATAAATTTACAGATGAAAATTCCATGGGAATTGGCTGAATTTATGAATTGGAGAGAGGCCATGGAAGTAATTGAGTGAAATTGAGGAAAATCCCTAATTTCCAGGTGAAAGTTCTAAGATAAAAGTGCTTACAAATTTTGAATCAATAAGAAATTATGTATTTTTAATCATGAGAGGGTTGGATTTGGCCTCAGATCCTATCAATTGCATAACCAAGGTGACCCAAGCAAACAAATTGGGTGAAAACCCCAATTTCTGGTAAGAAATCAATGGAATTTAGTAATGGGATGTTCGATGGATGGGTTTAGGGGTCGAATTAACATGCACATGGCCAAAATTGTCCATGGGAAGCTTAATCGCAGATCTCCCATGGTGTTCAAGGAATAAATTTTGAGAATTTTTGGATTTTTTGGAAAATTGGGAAATTTTCTATACTTGGTGATGTGGAGGTCACGTTCATGTGACAAGGTAGTGGTGATGTGGATTGCCATGTGTTAGGTGAAATTGCAGTGGTGACATGGAATACCACATGTCAAGTGACATGGCAGTGGCGATATGGATTGCCACGGTGGAAAGTCCATAGTGGTAAGCTTGGGTTTTGCAATGCATGGTTGTTTGAAATTTTACTAAGTCCCAAAGACTTACAAAATGCAGAATGTGAGATAGATGTCATATGGAAGTGGGAGTCCTATTCCTTGACATGGGTATTCCTCCACATGGAAGGAAAATAAAATAAGTCCTAAATCACGTGGAATGTGGAGTGCAGAAGGTGCTATATTCCTCTGCATGGGTATTCCCCCACATGGAATGAAAATTGACTAAGTTCCAAAAAGGTTGTGGAATGCAGAGTGAATAAGGTGTTTTATTCCTCTGCATGAAGGAAAATTGACTAGTCCCAAAACGGTTGTGGAATGTGGAGTGAAAAAGTGTTATATTCCTCTACATGGGTATTCCTCGCCATGAAGAAAAATTGACTAAGTCCCAAAAAGGTTGTGGAATTAAAAGTGTAGAAGGTGTTTTATTCTTCCACATGGGAATTCCTTCACATGAAGGGAAATCGACTAAGTCCCAAAAAGGTTGCATAATGTAGAGCGTGGAAGGTGTTCTATTCTTTAGCATGGGCATTCCTCTGCATGAAGGAAAATTAACTAAGTCTAAAAAAGGTTGCAGAATGTGAAGTGTGGAAGGTGTTCTATTCCTCCACATGTGTATACCTTCGCATAGGAAGAAAGAAAAGAAAGAAGAGAAAGGAAAAGAATAAAGAAAAGGAAAAGAAGAAGAGAAAGGAAGAGGAGAAGAAAGAAAGAAGAAATAAGAGAAGACGAGAAGAGGAAAAGAAGAAGAAGAGAAAAGAAAGGAGAAAGACGAACAAGTATATAAAAAAAAACAAGTTTGGAACCAAAAACTTGTTTTGTCCATAAAAAGAAAAGTTTAACTTAGAATCAGATGAACTTTAAGGGGTGTGTTCACAGTGATGAGGGTTATGAAAGTGCCAGTGAATATAACTATCCAATTCTACTTCAATTTTCTGAAAAACACAATTTATTGGTTTCTAAAGATCTGGGTCGTGCTCAGTGACCAGGGAGCAGAGTAAAATTCTCTAATAATTTTCTCACCCTGCCATTGGTCATCTAATTCACGTATATCAACATTCTCTGATAAATCTTGATTACTTAAAAATGCTTGCATTCTATTAACAATCTCATTGGACACCAAATGCTCATGTCCAACATCATCTTTGTCTTTGTCTTCATCTTTGATTTGGCACATTTGGGTGGTTGTGGCCTCTATTGAGATTTCTAAAGATGGAGGGAAAATACCTATGTTTAGCTCACCTTCCAAATATCTCATAATAATGAGAACCAAATGTCTATCAAATTCGTACTTCTCGTTATTTCTACTATTATTGTTTGTTTTTTTGCTTTGAGTTACCCCTGCCATTTCCAAATGATCAAAATCAAATCAAATATTATATTGTAACCGATCTCAATATGATCTCCCCTTAGTGCATATGGGCTTCCCAAATGTAAAAAAAAACAAGATGTTAAGATTATTGGTTTCTTGTTACTAATTATTTGCTTGTATATATACATATATTTCACTTTGAGAGGATCATTCACATATATTCACTTTTGAAAGCCAACAATGGTGGATTCTTTTGGGACTTTTCTCCATTCACTTATTTATCAAGTGGCATGAGGATGTTACATGTTTTATTGAGTAATAGGTTGTTTTTTCCCTCAATTTCAAAAATCGTATGCTTCATATGTTTATCTCCCTTAGTTCAAATCTTATTTGGATATCCATTCCATGGTAGACATAGATGACATTGATCAATAGTAAACTTGTAGCTTTGTATATTATGTGACCAATCTCTACTTTAAAGAAAACCATAAGGCTTGGGAATATCAACCACAATTGATATGACCCCAAGGGGGGCATATATGGGGTTAAATGTATATGATATGATCCAAGGAGGGGCATATATGGGGCTAAATGTACATATAATGTATAAATGTATAGGTAATAGGGGTCGACCTAATAGTAAAGAGGCATCGTGTGTAGGTGTGAATAGGTATATATAGAGGCCATGTATTCATTATTGAGGACATGTGAATTGTGATGTATGAATGTATTTGGGTATTTGGAGGAGGTTCTATTATTCTTTAAGGAGTTATGTGTAACTCATCTCTCTTATCTCTCTTATCAGATATCTTAACTCAATAATGAACACATTATCTCTATATATTCCTATTCACACCTACACATGAGGCCCATTTACTATTAGGATGACCCTATTACCTATACATTTACACATTACCCCATATATTCCCCCCTTGGGGTCATATCAACAATAATACCAATTTAAACTAATGTACTCTTGGGTTAGAAGCAACTCGAATTAAGGAATCCTTTAGTTTACCGATTGGTTTTACTATTGATCTTTTGAGCTTAATGATATAAGTGGAAGAATCACTAAGCTTAGCATTCAAATTTGTTCATACTAAGTAAGGAATGGAATTCAAGGATGCCCCTTAATCAACCAAACAACTATGTACATTGTGATTAAATATTTTGGAATTAGAAGGAAAGGAGAAATCTATAATTTTGACGTGTTCCCTATTATGGAAGCATCCATTGCATATTTATTTCTTGTATTAGATGATTCATTCAATCCCTTCAATAATAACTTCCTCTGTTGATAAATGATACATAAATAAAACACAAAAACATTGGCTTTGATTTCCTTCATATCATCAACAATGATATATTCCACTCTGTCAAATGGTGGGTTATTTGTTGGGGATTTAAAGGGGCAGTAGTGGATGTATCTTTCTTGGTTTCTACAGTAGAGGATTAATGAGGTGTCTACTTACTTCTAAGATGATAATCACTCTTTGTTGTTTGTATAGCATGAAATTATTCCATTACTTCTTCCTATTTATCATTAGAACCATGCCACATATCCCACAAAACCATGGTGGATTATTTTTTTGTAGTGCCCTCTATTATTTCCTCTTTTCAATATCTTGGGTGGAATTTTATAGATGTGCACCTTCATTAAAAGTTGAATCGATCATGTTGATGAATTCAAGATATGTCTTTAATTAAATATTTTCTTTATGTTCTTGCCATCAATGATCTATAGCAATGTCATATATTCTTACAATGTTATTTATTGTGGATGTCTTGGGTATATTTTCAAGAACTAAGGCTTCTTAAAGAAAGGTCTAGAAGATTTCAGAGTTGATCTTCCCTCTCCAAAATTCTTTTTCAAATATACAATTTCATTAGAGAGATTTTTCATATCATTATCATCTTTATCCTTGAAATATACAATAGGATGAAGGTTAGTTCCAAACATTTATTTTTATTATATGTGTTCCTTTTATCTTCAGTGCTAAGATTTCCTTTTAGGATTTCCATATCCTTCTCTACTTTCTTGGCTTCTTCGAATGTTTCATCCAAGGTAGTTTTACCAACTCTTTTTACAAACATGGTAATGGGAACTAGTAAAGCAATGTTTGTATAGATCCTATTGGAATTTTATTAGGAATCATGGTGAATATTTGGTTGAATTCATTGACTCTCTATTTGTTTTCTATTTTCATTCTAGACATATTCAATACTAAAACTATTGGGGTTTGTCCATCACCAAACTTGGTCATAAATGTTGTTTCAGTCATTCTGACCAATAGTACACCCCACTTACAAATTAAAATACCAAGTTTAAGCCTTGTTTTCAAAAGTATATTGAAATAGGTGGCAAACCACATATTCATATTACACATTCATTATTCTAACAACAAGTATAAATTTCTTAATGTGATCTCCCAATGTTTGATTTGTCTAGAAAAAATTTAGGTAGAAAATAATATACATTCTTGGGTAATTCATGATGTAAGATCCCAAATTAAATATGAAGGAAATTTAACTTGTTTTCATTGAGGTGTTTCAACAAACACTTTGAAGATAAGCTTCAAAGACTTTACCAAATGGTTGATTTGGCTTAGCCAATATCAATGGAGGATTTATAATGTGTTTGGGTTGTCATCGAAAGTGTTCCAATATCCTTATAATATCTTTGCATGTTGGTTGTTATAGATTTTCATTAATTGTTATGCTTACTACAGCATATCTAGTGTAGACATTTCGTCAAACAATTGGTGAAAGACTGTTGTAGCTTTCATTTTAGTTATATTTTCTAAGTTTTGTTTGTTTAGGAGAGCATATAAGAACATGAAATATATATCAGAATAATCCTAAAGAAAGATGCCAAATATTACTTCAAGAAGCTCACATAAATACCTTCAAACCCAGCTTTTATTTAGATATTATATGGCTTCCACCGTACACTGAAAATTCCAGATTTGTATAAGTTGGAGAAGCTGATATATATAACTGGAATATAAAGTCAATACATGTCCAAAATATATCCAAATATCCTCCTAATGAAACCCACTAATATCAGCAACAGTATGTGAGAATTCTTTGACAAGTGGTGATCACAATAAAGGGGAATGCGCCTTCTTCAACCTACATGCCTTTGTTGCAGATTTTTGTTGTAATGAAGTCCAGTGGAAGATGGATAAATATCACTTCTGATATACAAATTATCCTAGCATAAAAGTTGACCATTCCCAACAAATGAATGACCTCCAACAAGCTATACATTGCCCAAAAACTCTATAGCACCCTCCTAGTTATTGGTCTTGATAATATGTGAATCTCCACATTGATATTTCAGTCAACAGTAGATATATCTCATAGTTGGTGGAAGGGTTCAACCTCATGGCTATATGTATTTCTTAGAAAGGGTTCCACGCCCCTTCAAGTAGACCCAGCAACCCCTTCTCATAATACAATGATCTACAGAGAGAGAGATTTGTATAGTCGATAAGAGCTCATCCAAGACCCAGTAAATATGCCCAAAATGTAGTATGAAGTGCCCAGAATGTATTAAAATCAACCCCCATGATGGGAAATCTTAATGGATGTATGGTTCGACCTCCACAATAATTATTACGCCCATCACAATGAGGAAATCACCCCCACAATGGAAAACTCGTCCCACACTGGAAAAACCCAGCCGCCTCACACAAGGAACTGACAATACTCTAAGATACTCAGTTGTAAGAATATTAAGCTCCGTAGCAATGAAGAAAAATGATGAAACTTGAAGTGATCGCGTCCTCAAATTTGACTAGGGTGTATAGTTGCAACATCAAAACCAATAAGAAAGAAGGGTTTCCAAAAACCCTAGAAAACTCTCCAAGAGATCTCCAAATCTATTTTATTAATTGACAATGAAAAGAATGAGGGGAAATCCCCCATTTTCCCCTTTTATGTTCACTTGTGCCTTTTTCCCGCTCCTTTATTATTTAAATGAAATAAAAGTCACTTTAGTGGGTTTCTCACTTTATAATTTTAAAGTGACTTTTTAATTAGCCTAGGACCCTTGTCCCCTTTTTACAGTTTTACTTCATAAAGTTCTCCTAGGCGAAATATGTCCCCTAGTTCACTTTTCCACCTTAGCCCACGAGAACTCAATTAGGCTAGAGGAATTCTCCCCTTGTGACTCTTAGGTGGATGGGGACATTACAGTCCTCCCCTCCCAAGATTTCTTTTCCACAAGCAATTTCAATACAGGATGTTGCAACACCTGTTCTCCCTCCCATGTAGCTATTAGACAAGTTAAGCAACTGAGACCGGGGGGGGGGGTGTGAATCAGTTGTATACACAACTATCACTTTTATTTCTTTAATACAGATTACTTCTTTAATGTATCTTAAAACCTAATAAATATTTTGTCTCAGTGATAATGAATTAGTAACCATCAATCACATGAAATGGACAGAGACACAAAATATTTATGAGGAAACCCATAAAGGAAAAAAACTATTTTTCTTGTGGATGTAAAGCAAGCAAGCTACTTCAGTTACATCAAATTTTGTCTGAGCAATTACTCAGATGAGGCTACTACCTCTTTATCTTCAACACCTACTGAAAGACAACTTCTACTACCTGAATGCAAGCTTCAACTTGCAATGAGACTGTTAGTCTCCCTATATCCTCCCTTACTCCCTTTAGTACTAACTTCAACCTATTTCAAACACTCTTCTTAAACTGTCAATATCCTTTTGTTAATTTCTTTCTGTGAAAAACAAACCTGTAACCATCAATTCCATCTTTGCCAAACCTATTATTGTTTTCAACCAAAACACATCTTATTCAAATGAAACTCTGTTCATACTCTATCAATACCAAAACTGATCAACTCAATTTGTTCATATTTACTCTATTATAAACTTGGAAATTAAATCTGTAGATAATCGTCATTGCAATAAATAATGATCCCAATGTATATTTGAATTACAGAGATAGTCTTTAACTATTAAATGCATATACCTTTGATGTAATTGCTCAATCAATCAAGCATTTCATACCTCTATTTTAGATCTATGTCAGAGTTTATTCATTGTATAAACAAAAACAACCATACGACATGCAACATCAGAGTGTACCTCTTCTCTATGCATTTCTCATTTAAGGAGAAAATCAAACTATTAACTCTGTGCATATATATTTCAAAGAGAAATTCAAATTATTGATCTCTTTGTGTTTATCTTTCAAGAAGACATTTGATTGAAGAATTACATAACTTCATTTCAATCGTTTCAGTGTTGCGTTTGTCTCTTTCAATCCACCTCTGTGTTTTTCACAATCAAGAAACCAATCGACAGGGTTCAAAACAAACTTTCTAACTGTCTCAATTGCATTTACTCTTGCGTTTTCACCCTCTTCCAACAGTTAATTGACAGAGAATTTAAATTATTTTACTCTGCGTTCATCTCTATCTAACCAAGATCAAAAAAACGGTTTTTAACTTAAATCAATTTCTTCATGAACGAAAAATTCTTTCAAGAATTGGTTCCTACAGTTAATCCACCTCAAAGATTTGAAACAGTTTTTTTCTTCAATCAATTTTACGAACGCAAGTAACCACATTTTATGTCAAGAAATTTCTTTCCTCAAGAATATTTTCTCTTCAAATAATGCAAATCAAACTCAAACTCATAAATGCAATAATGAAAGAAGTTTGACATAAACAACAATAATGCCCATTCACTCTATGCAATCTGGCAAACAAACTCCCCCTTTGACATTGATAGCAAACTTAAACCTGTTCTCCCCCTTTTGTCATCGATGGAAAAGGATCAATCATACTCCCCCTGTCAGAAATACCAAGAAAAGATCACATGTACAACAGCTGAAACAACACCAACTCCCCCTATCAAAAAGACATGAATCTGTGCAAATTGTAACCAACCAGGAAAAAGTATTGTAGAGGGGCCAAAAATCTAATAACAGAGTTGAAAGATGCACCATGGAAACCTACAATCCTGAGTACAATGAAAGAGAAAGATAATTACAGAAGGCAAACCCCCAACTAATCCCCGAGACTCTCAAATTGCATTTTAGGTAAAGGGTTAGTAAAGATATCAGCAATCTGATTTTTTGTACCAACATATTCCAGCTTAATGATATTACTTAAAACCTTCTCTCGGAGAAAATGAAATTTAATAGGAAGATGTTTCATTTTGGAATGCATAACTGGGTTTTTAGAGATACTAATGGAACTGGTATTGTCACAAAAGATAGGAATGGGAGCATCATAATGAATGTGTATTTCTGATAACATTTGTTTCATCTAGAGAACCTGAGTGCAACAATTTGGAGCTGCAATGTATTCTGCCTCAGTAGTAGAAAGGGAAACTGTTGATTGTTTCTTGTTAGACCAACTCACCACACATCCTCCAAGATAGAAAGTTGCTCCACTATTACTCTTCTCGTCATCAACACAACCTGCCCAATCAGCATCAGTGAAAGCATACAAATCAAGTTGATTACCTTTAGAATACCATAAACCATACTCTGATGTGCCCTTAAGATATCCAAGAATCCTTTTGACTGCAAGTAAATGAGAAGCTTTAGGAGAGACCTGAAACCTAGCAACTTGACAGACTGCATGCATAACATCGGGCCTTGTAGTTGTAACATATAGAAGACTTCCAATCATAGATCTGTACATTGTCTGCTCAACATTTTCAGAATCATCAATTTGACTTAACTTACATCTAGTAACCATGGGAGTGCCAATTGGTTTACAATCCTGCATTTGAAATTTCTTGAGCATTTCATTGATATATTTAGTTTGAGAAATGAAAATACCTTTATCAGATTGAGTGATTTGAAGACCTAAGAAAATTTTCATTTCACCAAGCATGGACATCTCAAACTCATTCTGCATACTTTCAGCAAATTGTTGGCTAAGTTGATCATTATCACTGCCAAAAATAAAATCATCTACATAAATCTCAACAATGACCAAGCTATCATGTTCTTCTTTAATATAAAGATTATTGTCGGTGTTGCCTTTTTTGTATCCTTGTTTCCTTAAGTATTTATCAAGTCTGGTATACCAAGCTCTTGGAGCTTGCTTTAGCCCATACAAAGCCTTTTTCAACCTGTAAACATGATTTTATGATTCTTGCACCTGAAACCCATTTGGTTGTTCCATGTATACTTCTTCCTCTAATTCACCATTTAAAAATGTAGATTTTACATCCATTTGATAAACTTTAATGTGCTTGGAACTAGCATAAGCCAAAATCAGCCTAATGGATTCCATTCTTGCAACATGAGAAAAATTTTCTCCATAATCTATGCCTTCTACCTGTGCATACCCTTTACAAACCATTCTAGATTTATTTATAGTCACCTTACCTGCTTCATCCAACTTATTTATGAAAACCCATTTAGCCCCAATAACATTTGTATTTAAAGGTCTAGGAACCAATTCCCATGTCTCATTCTTTTATATTTGACTAATCTCTTCTTCAATGCTTTCATCTAGTATTCATCATTAATTGTTTCTTCAACATTCTTGGGTTCAAACAGAGAGAGTAATGATACATGTTCATGATTTGAAATAGATTCTTTCCTTTTGCTTCTTGTTTCAACACCTTCATTTATATCACCAATGATTTGCTCTTCAGGATGATTTCCTTGTACCTTTTTGTTTGGAGTCTTAGATGGAGTTGAGCCCTGCAACAAAGTAGGAATCAAATTTTCATTGTTAGCTGATTTAGTTTCCTCTATATCACTTGATTCTTCTTCCATTTTCAGTTTTTCATATATTTCATATGTCTGATGATCTTTCTGTTCAATTTTGGATTTTAAAAATGAAGATTCATCAAATTTAACATCTATGGCTTCAACAACTTTCTTCAATCTCAAATTGTAGCACTTATAATCTTTTCTTGAGCATGAATATCCAACTAGAATACCTTCATCAGTTCTAGAATCCAACTTTCCCATATTTTTATCAACTTTCTTTGTGTAACACTTACTACCAAAGATTCTAAAGTGTTTTACACTTGTTGGTCTACCTTTCCATAACTGATAAGGTGTTTTGTCATAGTTATTTCTCAACAAGCTTCTATTCAGAATATGAACAACAGTATGAAAAACTTGAGGACAAAGTATGTTATTCAGTTTAGATTCATTTAGCATTGTTATTGCCATCTCCATAATAGTCCTATTTTTCCTTTCAACAACACCATTTTGTTGAGGTGTTTCAATAACAGAAAAATGTCTTTTGATACTATTATCATCACAATACTTATTGAATTATTTAAAAACAAACTCTCCCCCATTGTCTGATCTTAAGTATTTAATTTTCATGTCAATTTCATTTTCAGTTAACTCTTTGAAAATTTGAAAACAATTGAATGTTTCGGACTTCTTTTTCAACAAAAACATCCAAGTCATCTAAATAAAGTCATCCACAAATAACAGAAAATATCTTTCACCATTTAATCATGTTGTCCTTATAGGTCCACAAACATCATCATGTACTATTTCCAAAGGTTTTGTTGTAGAGTGTTCTTTGGTTTTAAACTTAACTCTAGTTTGTTTACCATGTTGACACTATTTGCAAATAGAACTGGTAAGATTCTTTATGACATGTAAATCTCTTATTGCTTCCTTTTTGTTTAACTAAATCAAATTTTCAAATTTAATATGCCTAAGACTTTTATGCTACAACCAACTTTCATCTTCATTCCCAAGATAACAATTTTCCTTTTTCTCATCTAGTATGTAAATGTTGCTCGGTGTTCTTGTAGTTGTTCCAACTAACCGATTTGTTTTGACATCTCTGATTTGAAAAATTTTAGAATCAAAAATTGTATAATTCCCTTTATCACAATTTTGACTTACACTCAATAAATTGTGTTCCATATCCTCAACCAACAAAACATATTCAGCGATAATATTTTTGTTATTCAGACACACAGTACCTCTTCCAATTATCCTAGCTGATTGTTCATTACCAAAAGTAATTGTACCTTCTTTTCCTTCATCCAATGTAACAAAATAACAAAATTATGTTTTGTGCCTGTCATATGTTTTGAACATCCACTATCCACACACCATTTTACTTTATGATCAGCCTGTAAAGCTAAAGTGCATTTTTTCAGATTCTGAATGGTCACTTTTTTTTCCAACATCTAGTTTTCAGATTAGTGTAATTAGGTTTAGCAGATTTCTGAAATTTCATTGGACAGTTTCTTGACACATGTCCAAAATTATTACACCTACGAAATTCACCCTCAAACCTTAAAACATCAAATCTGTTATAGGAATTGTTCACACTGTTCTGAATGGTTCTATCATGCCTTCTTCCATAATCAATCCTAGATTTGTCATGACTGTTATGTGCAATTATGTTTCTTGAAAAGGCATTACAAAAAGCAGCGTTGTGTCCATACTTGTAACAAAAGAAACAATAGCCATCAAACCTATTTCGGTACCTGCCATAACTTCTTCTATGTATTGTTGAAGTCTAATTTCCTTCTTGCTTTATTGATTCCATCTGCTTGCTAGTGTTTTTCACATTTGTGTGTCATGCACCTTCTTTTTCAAAAATTGTACTAGTACTTGCATTAGTAACCTCCGATTTATAACCAATTCCAGTTTTGTCATTTGTTGGTCTTTGATTACTAATAATCTCTTTCAAAATCTTTGAGTTATCATCCATGTTATTTTCTTGTACCTTCTTTCTTAATGAAACAACTTCAATTTCGAGACCTTCATTTTCCTTATCTTTTTCTACAAGCAAATTGTTTAGTGCTTCTTGAGTTACTCTAGCTTCTTCTATTTTGAGCTTTAAATCAATTATCATAGTTTCAGTGCTTTCTATCAACTTGTTAGATTTTTGTATCTCATTTTCAAGATTCTTAATTTCTTCTTTGAAATGTTTACATTCTCTTCTTACCCTTCTAAGTTCAGTCAAAGCACTTACAAGCTCAGCTTCCAAATCAACTTCACCTTCTTCTTCTTCACTAAATTTACCATTCTGATTTTCTATAGCCATAAAAAGTCTTATATCTAAGCTAACATCACTTTCATCTATTTTTGAAGAGTCACTATCATCTTTAATAAATAGACTTTTCTTTTTATATGATTTTATTTGAAAAGACTTCTTATACTTGTTCTTTTATTCTTTACCTTAGTATCTCCTTCATAAACATTTTTCAGCTTGTCCCACAATTCTTTTGCTAACACACAGTGCATAACCTTAACAAATTATGACCCTACTAAACCTCCAAGTATTGCATACATAGCTTTGGAATTGATTTCATAAAGTTTCTTACCTGCAACATCTGTTGGAATGGTTACTGGAACATTATATTCATTCAACACAACTTGCCAAATATCTACTCCTTGAGTCTACAAAAACAATTTCATCCTGATACTCCAAAAGGCATAGTTATGTCCATCAAATAGAGGTAATCCATGTTATGTAAATTCAGATTTCTTATCCATCATAAAATACCAAACTTCCAGTGATTAAATTAAGTTCTGAATTAACCTGCTCTGATACCAATTGTTGGACAAGTTAAGCAACTGAGAGGGGGGGGTGAATCAGTTGTATATACAATTATCACTTTTATTTCTTTAATACATATTACTTCTTTAATGTAGTTTAAAACCTAATAAATATTTTGTCTCATTGATAATGAATTAGTAACCATCAATCACATGAAATGGACAGAGACACAAAATATTTATGAGGAAACCCATAAAGGGAAAAACCTCTTCTTCTTGTGGATGTAAAGCAAGCAAGCTACTTCAGTTACATCAATTTTTTTCTGAGCAACTACTCAGATGAGTCTACTACCTCTTTATCTTCAACACCTACTGAAAGACAAATTCTACTACCTAAATGCAAGATTCAACTTGCAATGAGACTGTTAGTCTCCCTAGCTCCTCCCTTCCTCCCTTTAGTACTGGCTTCAACCTGTTTCGAACACTCTTCTTAAACTATCAATATCCTTTTGTTAATTTATTTTTGTGAAAAACAAACATGTAACCATCAATGCCATATTTTCCAAACCTGTTATTGTTTTCAACCAAAACACATCTTATTCAAATGCAACTTTGTTCATACTTTATCAATACCAAAACTGATCAACTCAATCTGTTCATATTTAATCTGTTATAAACCTAGAAATTAAATCTGTAGATAATCTTCATTGCATTAAATAATGATTTCAATGTATATTTGAATTACAGAGATAGTCTTTAACTATTAGATGCATATACCTTTGATGTAATTGCTCAATCAATCAAGCATTTCATACCTCTATTCTAGATCTATGTCAGAGTTTATTCATTGTATAAACAAAAACAACCATACGACCTACAACATCAGAGTGTACCTCTTCTCTATGCATTTCTCATTTAAGGAGAAAATCAAACTATTAACCTCTACACATATATCTTTAAAAGAGAAATTCAAATTATTGATCTCTTTGTGTTTATCTCTCAAGAAGACATTCAATTGAGGAATTCCAGAACTTCATTTCAATCGTTTCACTGCTGCATTTTTCTCTTTCAATCCACCTCTGTGTTTTTCACAATCAAGAAACCAATCGACAGGCTTCAAAAAAAAACTTTCTAACTGTCTCAATTGTATTTACTCCTGCGTTTTCACCCTCTTCCAACAGTTAATCGATAGAGAGTTTAAATTCTCTTACTTTGCGTTCATCCCTGTCTAACCAAGATAAAAAAAAGGTTTTTAACTCAAATCAATTTCTTCATGAACGAAAAATTCTTTCAAGAATTGGTTCCTACGGTTAATCTGCCTCAAATATTTGAAACAATTTTTTTCTTCAATCAATTTTACCAATGCAAGTAACCACATTTTTTTTCAAGCAATTTCTTTCCTCAAGAAGATTTTCTCTTCAACTCATGCAAATCAAACTCAAACTCATAAATGCAATAATGAAAGAATTTTGACATCAATGACAATAATTCCCATTCACTCTATGCAATCTGGCCAACAGTAGTGTCTTCGATAGGCAGATCTTTCCATTTGACAACGTACTCTTTGATAGTCCTTTTTCTTAGCTTTCATTCCCTACCCTTCAAAATTTCTTCAGGAACCAGAACCAACTGTACCTCTTCATATAATGGTGGTAGCTCGATAGAAGTGACAACATGTTGTCCCAATGCCTTCTTGAGGCATGAAACATGGAAAACGTTATGTATCCTTCATCCTTCCAAAAGTTCTAGCTCATAGGCCACTTCCTCAATTCTCCGTTGAATCCTGTAAGGTCCATAAAATCAGGGTTTCAACCTCTCCACCCCTCTCATTTTTAGTGATGACTGCCGATAAGGTTGTAGGTGAAGGTACACCAAATCCCCCACCTCGAAGCTGCGCTCCACCCTGTGTCGATCCGCATACATCTTCTGTTGATTCTGGGCCATCTACAAATTTTCTTTTAGAGTCTTAAGGATGTATTGGCTCTCTTGGATCTAGTCTTCGACTTTAGGGGCCCAACTCTCCCCAAAGATCTGGTCAACAAATGTAGAGACATTGTATCCATATAGTGCCCTGAAGGGTGACATCTCGATTGACATATGATAGGATGTATTGTAATAGTTCTCCATGAGATGAAACTATTTAATCCAAGACTTTTTTTTGTCCTAATACATAATTTCTCAGATACCCTTCAAGCCATTTATTTCTATCTCGGTTTTCCCATCAGTTTGGGGATGGTATCTCATGTTGGGTGTAAGTTCAGTCCCGACCAGTCTAAAAAGTTATTTCCAGAAGCCACCCATGAACTGACTGTCCCTATCACTCACGATGGTTTTGGGAAAACCATGTAGCTTGAAAACCTCCCTGAAGAATAAGTATGCCACATGTGTTGCTGAAATTTTAGAAGGGATGGAGAAGAAATGGGCAAACTTTGTGAGCCTATCTACCACCACATAGATACAATCCTTACCCTATGCCTGGGGTAGCCCTGTAAGGAAGTCCATTGATACACTCTCCCATTTCTGTTATGCAATGGGTAAAAGCTGAAGTAACCCAACCGGATGGGTGTGCTCTGTTTTTTTCTACTGACAGCTAATAAAAAAATTCACGAATCTCAGAACATCATTCTTGAGGCCCTTCCATGCAAAAATTTCTTTGATCTTCCTGTAAGTTTTTATGTAGCCTAGATGTCCTAATAATGGTGAACTGTGGGTTGCGTGCATAACCTTCTCTTTTAACTTAGATTATGGAACCAAATAGATCTTGTCCTTGTAATAGATGATGTCATCGATCACTCTATATTCGTCATCCTGGATTTTCCCATCTAATATCTCGCAAGAAAAAATACTTTTTGAATATTCTACCAAGAGGAGAGCTTTCCAATCTGTTATTACATCCATGAGGGAAAATGTGGGTGGCATCCTGGAGAGGGAATCCACGACTATGTTATTTTTCCCTTTCGCATACTCAATTGAAAAATCATAGGCCTCGATCTTGTTGATCCCCTTCTGTTGTCGCTCGCTCAATTCCTTTTTTTTCATGAGGAACTTCAAATTGTTATGATCTGTCTTTATTTTGAACCTGTTCCCTACCAGGTACTGTTTGAATTTGGCCAAGGCATGCATGATGGCCAACATCTCCTTATCATATACTGAATAATGCTGCTCATACTCTCTTATTTTGTGGCTCTCAAAATAAATGGGATGTCTATTCTACATTAATAATGCCCCTATTCCAGTCCCTGAAGCATCACACTCAAGCACAAATGGCTGAGTGAAGTCTGGTAAAGCTAGAATAGGACACAAACTCATTACCTGCTTCATGTTTTCGAACATCACCTATGCCTCATTTGTCCAACTAAAATCTCCCTTCTTGGTGAGATCTGTAAGAGGTGTCATCAACTGTGAGAACCCCTTAACAAATTTCTTGTAATAAGTGTAGAGGCCTAGGAATCTCCTCAGTTCGGTCACACTTCTAGGGGTTGGCCACTCTAAGATTGCCCTGATTTTATCCCAGTGGGATTGGCCCCATTTTCCCCGATTATATGCCCCAAATAAAGCATCGCAGTCATACCAAATTCACACTTAGTCTCTTTGGTGTAGAGATTTTGATCCTCCAATATTCCCAACCACTCATCCAAATGTCTGAGATGTTCCTCCCAAGTCTTGCTATAAATGAGGATATCATCAAAGAAGACTAGTAAAAATTTATGCAACTTCTTATTGAACACATGGTTCATGCAAGACTGGAATGCAGCAGGAGCGTTGGTTAGCCCAAATGGCATAAACAGAGACTCTTAATGTCCATAGTGACATCGGAAAGTAGTCTTTGTGATGTCTTGCTCCCAAACTTTAATTTGGTGGTATCCTTAATGGAGATCAATATTTGAAAAGTATTTTTCTCCCCTCAACTCATCCATCAACTCAACAATCCTCGAAATTGGATACTTTTTCTTAGTGGTCTTCTTGTTAAGGGATTGGTAATCAATACACATCCTCGGGGTACCATCCTTCTTATTGACCAACACTACCAAAGAAGCAAAGGAGCTAGAACTAGGTCATATGTGACCCATCCTCAACAACTCCCTAATCGTTTTCTCTATCTCATCTTTGTACATCTTGGGATGGAAATAAGGGTTGGTTATGACTGCTTGAACCTGTTATTATAACTCTATAATATTCTCAAACCCTCTATCTGGGGGTACTCCTAGAGGAAAGTCACCAACAACCTTTTGGTGTTTACGAAGTAATACCTGAATGTCGTCTAGATGTTGTCGATGATGATCTGGAAACTCCTTGTCAGAGATGTAGCACTCCACTGCCCATTCTATGTCTCCATGCCGCATCACTTCCTCCATACTATGGGAGGATATTGGTGCATTGCCCGTAAAACTACATTTTTTCCATATGGTCCTGTGCATTCCATTTCCATAGCCCTCTTATCAATAGTGTATTTTCCAAGGGAGTATAGCCATTGAACCCCGAGTACCACATTGGTATCTGGCACATCCACCACAAAGAATTCATCTGTCAATGTATAATTCCCCATAGTTATTTTAAACTTGGGAATCCATCTGATACATTCCATATGATGGCCACCAGGTATCATCACTATGAACCCCTCAAATTCCTATGTCGGGATCCCTCACCTCTCTACCAAGGTTGTATCTATAAAATTGTGGGATGCCTCACTGTCAATCAACATTGTAGCCTTGTTCTCCTATAGGACTCCATTGACTCTAAATGTGTGGTAACTAGGAAGTCCTAACATGGATGCCATAACGGGGCCCTTATCCCCAACCTGTTATGTCTCTTCACCTGATGCATGGTGTCCCCATTCATGTTTCATCCCCTTATCCTCTGTATCATTGTCACTATCAGAATAAACCTCGATGTAGTGGACCTTGCCCATTGTTTCCTTCCCCGCACACTTGTGTCCTAGAACCCAAGGATCCTGACAATTGAAATATAGCTTCTTCTTCCTCAACTTCCTTCTAGTCTCCTCATCCAATCTCATTTTTCCTGCCCAATCCTTCTGAAATGGTTTGACTTCCTTGTTATTCTGGGGGGAGGTGGGTTTAAGAGGGAATCTTCTCTTAGGAACAACATCCTGCATGTCCCTAGCTCTGTTGACTGCATCCTGTAGGGTGGATGGCTTATAAGCCTTGACCCAACCATGCAAGGGTTCAAATAACCCCTCAACAAACAACATTACTAGTCATTCCTCGGATATGTCTACCACCATCACTACTAATCTATAGAACTTAGAGATAAATTCCTCAAGGATACCTGTCTGTATGAGTTGAGCCAACTCTTGAAAATGAATCTTGAGGTCTTTCCTGTCAAACCTCTCGATGATCCTATATGTGAAGTCGAGGTATGATGTGATGCCTACGTGACCTAGCGTCACTAACCCATGGTACCACCACTCATGGGCCTTTCCATCTAGGTGTAGATTAGCCAATTTAATGGCCTTTGTCTCTGTCATCTTCTATAGCTGGAAATATGTGTCCAGGTTCTATACCCAAGTCCTTGCTGAACATTTTGAGGACCTGTCAAAGTTGGGAATGGTCACTTTCCCCAGTGTCTTCAAAAGCTCATGGTTGGGTGTCCTTTTCGCCCCTATAGGTTTATTCTTCTGCTTAAAAAGGAAAAATTCACCGAAGTACATAGTTGCATGAAATTCATTTCCCAAACTTCTGTACTCCTCCAAATAGGTCAAGTAAGATTCATTCAAAGGAATATGTCATAAAAAAAATATTTTATAAATGATATTTATCATCCAAAATGTTCCAAATATACTAGCTATATAATGTACATTGATCTATATTATAAAATTATTATGTATCATAAATTTATCTTAGTCTTCTTTAGTTTTCTAGTCCAGTTCTTAAGTAATTCATCAACCTCCATGTCTTATTTTTTAGGGGCTCTTAAATAGTTGATGTTGCTTCATTCCTCTCACATCGAGCATGCCTAGTCTCATACCCACAACGTGGAGGTTTCTTTGAGGGGCCATCGCCTACAAAAAAAATTAAATTAAATTTATATGGCCAATTTTTAAACATCATTGAAGTAGTTCATTAATATTATAAAAAACCTCTGCAATGTAATTATTTACCTGGTCCACTAGTGGGAACCACTGGAATTCCTTCCCTGTACTCCTGATCTTCAGGTCAAGGAAGCTCAACTACGACATTCTCTACCATTAAAACAATAAAATTTATAAGGACAAAATCATAAATGTATAAGTAGTAAAAATTAGAAGTACAAAATTTAAAAGTACAAAATTAATAAGTATATGATTAATATAAAGCCATTTTACCGCCGTGGGCCTCAGTCACAGGAACATCGTTGGGTTGCACCCCATTAGGATGGGGTTGTTTGGTAGCACCATGATATTCTGGTCACGTTGCACTATCAACGCATTGTTGTCTAGTACTAATGTTTTCTTTGATAGTACTACTCAAAGTAAGACATTAAAGTTGTGGACTATATCAAACATTTATGTGTTTTATAAGTAATTCAAGGTTAATGTGGACTGATTTTTATTTACCTCATCTCGCAAACTAGATCTTGGGGTCTACCCCATGCTTTTCTTGCGATCAATAACAACTTTATAGCTGCACTTGTAACCAATTCGGAGGTCTTCCTTCGTGGTTTCAGTTCCAAAGTCATCACCCTACATTGCATAAGAGTATGTATTTTTTAATGTTATTGGATGAAATTACCTGAAAGTTGTAAGGCGATACAAATAATATTGTTAAGATGTTTGGATACTTATGATTTGTGACTGTAACCTCAAGTAGCTGCCCTGGCCTAGCCTGTGTTGGCCATGTTTGGAAATCCTTTCTTTGGTTTCCTTTGAAGTGTGAGGAAACCTATCATCAAAAGTTTAAAGTATGTTATATACCACACTTTTATTTAGATCTAAAGAAAATTAAAGGTATTGAATTCAAAACATTGTAATTTACCTTGGGGTACTAGTTATTTGTTCTCATGTTTTTCTCAATTTCTTTTCTTTTGCATCATCAATTAGTTCCTTCCACTCCCTCTCTGAAATCGATGGAGGGTGCTCATACCTAGGGTTGACTGCCAAGTTTCGGCTATACACATCCCTCGTATATTTTAAATATCTACCCGCTGCAGAGGCGACTATTTTTTTGTTGAAGGTCTCTACTCCAAAGAGGCCTTCAAGATAATCCAAAAGTTCTTTTTTGAGGTTGGAATTCTGGAAATTCCACCTCGTGCGTACGGTTGCCCCAAAAATCAGCAAGGTCTTGTTCTCCAATTTCCTATAAAAATGGTCGTTTCCTACACACAAAAATATATGATCATTAATTTAAAAATAATAATCTCAATGATTTATGTTTGAGATGGACAACATGCAACAATTAAAATATGAAAAACTACATGGGAGTCTTATTTGTTTTAATGGAATTATGTTATTGTCGACCAAAAATGTGCACAGAAGGGTCCCCATGCTGGTCACACGTCTAGCTCCAGGAAAATCACCCATATCAACCACATCATCAGCCTCATATATTTCACCACCTCTACTAGAGCCTGGTCGTTGTGTGGATGTCTGGCAGTGCGTGTCATGGATTCCATGTAAAGGTGTGGAATATGGAGAAGTAAATAGTCTACTAGCTATATGATGGCCCGTGTAAGGACTCTGTGGCATATTTTTGGTGCCACTACTACCGACACAGGGCTAAACAAGCTCCAAATATCTCTATACAAGAAAGAAAGAAAAAAAAAATCATTAGATAATGTAAAAGTTAAAAAACAAACTATCATAATTGAACTTATCAGTACATAAAAATAAAAATAAACACTATAGATTATGGTTATTACCTGATATGTCATAAGTTGTGTCATAACCAGATTGGTCCTTTCTATGACGTTAGGAGTTTGATCCACACAGTCTAACAAGCGAGTAAGTTCCTTGTTTGTTTTAATGATCTTCGTTTTAATCATTACCATTGGATCAGGGGATGAATACAACTCCTCCTTGTTGGGGAAATCATGATTATCATGGCTTGCAAACTACATATTTCAATAAAATCAATGTTATTTTAGTTATATAAACAAATGAAATAACTAATCATCACACAAATAAAATTATATAAACAAATAATAAAAATCACTTAAAATCAAAGTCGAATTTATTAATCATTTACATGTTATGTGGTTTCCCCCTTTCCATGATCATCCACCCACATTATAATATAATTAGAAACCCGAAACATTTTAAAAATTGTTAACGATAACAAAAAACGGATTGCCACACAAATAAATAATAAAATTTGCATTAAGTGTAAATCAAAATTGTTAATCATTTACATGTTTTGCGGCTAGAACTTTTCCATGATCAACCTCCCACATTAATATAAAATTGGGACCATGAAATATTTCAAACATTGTTAAAGATACAAAAAATATAATGCAATAAGTAGAGGTTGTTTAAAGAGGTGTTGCATAAGTACCCACACACTATTAGTCGATGTTTCTATTCGATTCAAATGGTAATCCACTAATAACTCTTCCCCGGGAAATATCTTTTTTACCATGCACATGACTACCCGATTCCCTTCGTATGCAATTCGGTGGCTTGTTTGTTGTCCCCAATCGTGTGTTGTTTATAAACTGTATGATATTTCTGGACGCTTTATGCCTTCCATCAATATATATAGTCGCTCCCTTATTTTTATCGTTGTTTATTATTTGTATATAATTTGCGGCAAGTGCATATCTCTGCATACTTTGCATATACCGGACCACCTGCATCCAATCTTTATAATTGTAACAAGCTCCGACATAGTCCATCAATTCAGTTATTGTATTGTATTTTACAGTTATTCCATCCCTAAAAAATAGCCCCAGACCATGCAGGGAGGATGGTGCAATGGGATACGTCCTATTGTTGACAATGAAGTCAATGTCTAATAGAGGAAGTTCCTTAGGTACCCATTGTTTCACCATATGCTTATACATGAGTGGCACATCTATGTCTCATATTCTCTCATCATCATAAGAGCATGATCCTCTTTCGGCAAGAAAAAATTCCATGCGTCTACAGAATTTTCTTCTGACCTTTTCACCTCTGGTCCTTGTTTGTGTATCATATCTACTAGATGCATTCACATTTCCCTCTATTTTTCCTGAGCTTCCCTCACTCAAGGAAGAAATATCTGATAGGTACCTTTTTGGTTGTACCTTCAGTCAATCGAATCAGATATATATCTATCCAAGATTGTAAGAATATAGTGAGATATATAAAATGATGCAATTAAATCATCTAGGGAAGGTTTTTGGGATTCCTTTTTAGAGTAGGGAAGGTTTCTAGGATTCCTTTTTTGGGAACATGGATTTGAGAAAGGATAATTTAATCATGGAAGGTGATTTAAATATCACCTTGAGCCTAGGTAGATGTGGGGGGGAGATAGAAGGATGGACCCCATGGCCAAACACCTCCTACAAAATATTGATGATGAGGTTCTATGTGACATAGACCCCTAGACTTTGAAACCCACCTTTGAAATATTTCTAGAAAGACGAGAACACGTGCTCATATCAATGGCTATTGAATTTATTAAAGGATTTTTTAATTTGTTGGGGAAGGATCTATTAATGCTAGTGGAGGAATCTAGACTTTCTAGTAAGGTCCAGGGGTCCTTCAACTCTTTTTTCTTGGCTATGATTCCAAAGAAATATGTCCCTAAATATTTTGAATATTTTAGACCTATTTCTCTTTGTAATGGTGTGTACAATGTTATTTCTAAGATCATTGCCAGAAGACTTAATCCTATGTTATCCCTTGTTATATTAGGTAAGAAATTTTGTTTCTTAGATAGTAGAAAAATTCATGAGTTTATTGGTATATCTTAGGAAGGTTTGATGAGATTATGCTGGGACAAAAAACTCAATTTTTTTGGTTGAAGTTCTCTTTATTTTTGGTCTAAATTTTGTTGGGTTTTGATTAGGATGTTGGTGTCGACCTTGTTAGTGTCCATACATGTACAATGTATAGAGTTAGGATAAGTGTTTTGTGTTAAGATTTGAATTCATGTTATGGTCTTTGAAGACTATTTTTCAAGTCAAGTTTGGCCTTTGTATGAGTGTATATATTACCATTTGGCTACTTACCAAAGTTCAGTCACATGGTTAAATTAGTCATATATCAAGTTATTTGGTAATTATGAAGTCTTTGGGTCATTTGAATGAGGAAAATTTGAGGTTATTACATCATGTTTTAGTAAGCCTAATGGTCATGTTATGTCATAAGAGAGTAATTAGTCTTGAATAGAGTTTAGTGAAGTCCATTAGTCACATGTCATCGTAGAGTCTTTGTCATCATTTGGAAGTCCAAAGTCATGTTATTATGTCATCAAAGAGTCTTGAGTGCATGATATGACATGTACAAGCGTAACCTAATCATTTCAAATAATTCTTGTACTTTTATACCACATAAACAATTAGTTGGAGGCTCGTTGTAAAAGTTCGTTGCGAAAGTGTTGGAACAGGGCTTCGCTGCAAACATTCACTATGAAAGTGTATTTTATTCATAACTTTTAAGCCGTGTGCCTGTTTTCCGTGAAATTTTGACAAGAGATGCATTATGATAAGATGAATAAACTCACTTAATTTTAGGTCAAAATACTTCACAGTTTTTGAGAAACGAGCCATTGTCACCTAAATCCATTTTTGGATTTTCTCGAAATACGTGAACTGGGTTTTTCTCAAATAAATTTTGGAGAAGTATAATAATCATATTAACTTGTTGAAAAAAAATCAGCCCAACCCAGTTTGTCATTTGTGAGAAAATTCAAAAATATCAGTTGGAGAATTTTTAAGGCAGTTTTGCAGCGAAAGTTCATTGCAAAAGTGGACAGAGTTCTAGATTTTTTGGAAATTTTTGGGGATAGTTGTCCAATACACCAGGTCAACTCCAAATCTGAATTGGAGGTTAAACATAAGATTTGTTTCCCTCATATCATGCAATCAAATCATATTTTAGCATATTTTTGGTGGGTCAAAAACCAAATCCTAGAAAGTAGGGTATAGACAGATTTTGTAATTACTCATTTCCTAAGCTATTGCAACTTCTTCCTATATTTATCTAAGGGAGTATTTCGACCCCCTAAGGCTCAGATATGATGTAATTCTATATTTTGAATGAGGAGGGAGGTCCAAGGGTGGAATTTTTGGCTGAAAGGAACCTTTGTTTTGCATGTAACCTTTTGGGTGACAATAGAAAAACATCAACCATATGTACTTGGAAATTGCTTCAAAGATTCTTGTTATGGTATTTCACAGTCTGTCTCTCTATGCATTGTATTCCCTTGCCTTTATTTCTTTCATTGAATTTTATTCCTCTTGTTTGGATGAAGAATATATGAACAAAGAATTCATTTATCAATGCTCCATTTCATTTGCATTCAACATTATACCACATTATTCTTCTAGTTTGAATGGATATGGAATTCATCTAATGATGATTTATATTTTTACAATTATTAAATTTCATTCTCAATCTGAATATTATTGCAAAATTCATTCTTGGCTAAATGCTCTTCTTTAATCAGATTTCCCTTCTTTTACCACCACTATACTACAACAACTTTAATGTCTAATGAAATGCCATGTGTCTTTCCTTTGAGAGTATATGTTCATATCATCCAGTCTTGAAGTTCCATCGAATGATATACCTGAAATTGACTCCATGCCCAATGGTCCCTTTCTCCACTCTACCACCAACCATCCTGTGAAAAACCTTCATTTACATAAGATCTAGTCATTGTGCCTAAGATAATCAGTTAGTCCTTGATTGAGTTATAACAGAGACAGCCCTCTCTAGATTGGAAGGGATATCTTCCAATTTGAAAGTTGGTATGTGGTTACCTCCAGATTTTCCTTTTACAGATAGGAAAATTACAGAGTAATAACAGACCTCATAAGCTACAGTCATAACATCAGTGCATATTAGGCACAAAGTGCTTCATCCATTCATTGTTTTTCTTCTTAAGCCTTTGGAAGGATTGTTGGATCAATGTTCCTTTGGAATGAGCAACCTAAGGAAAAAAATATGTATGTTAGAGGATATCCATGACAAGTACATTGTTTTTTCAATGTAACCTTGGTGTGTATGTTGTTTGTTTTTGACGTGATACAACATTGAATTTATAATTTTAAATGGTGTTGTAATAAGTAATGGTCTAGTTTGTAATTAGGAATGGGAATTTGATTCAGTCCAGTAATAGCGATCCAATAATTTTGTCTTTGCTTTGCATCTGTTGGCAAGCTAAGTGATTCCAGGGTGATGGACACAACTATTATATTTAGAAGCTATGTAGTTGTGGTGCTTAACCTTTGGGGAAATGAGTATATGTGAGATATTTGATCAGTGAAAATGTAGACCAACTTGTGGATACAAGGAGGAATGTTTCCTTAGAAAGTTATGACCATTGTTATTAAGTAAGAATCTTAGAAACATAGGTATGCAATCATTATTTAAGGAATATTTTAGGCAGCATAAATGATATTACAACATAAATAAATTGGTTTTCTTAGCCTTCCAGATCAAATAAGAATGTATTTCTACCAAGTTTTGAGGAGCATCAATTAAGAACACTATTAGCACAATGAATTATTATCCTTTTTTCACACTTTAATGAAGGTAATGTAAACAACATATTTTCCATGATGCCCTTGATGGAAATGAATATTTGTCACTCTCATCACTCTAAGCATGAATAAAGGAGCCCATTTGGGAGAGAATTCTATATATAGACTTTCCAGTTAGGATTTAGTTTTGTTATTACATATGAGTGTCAGGATAGAAGCAAGAATAATGGGAGACTTATATTTTTGTGCATGAAGTACCTTATATTTTGAGAATTGGTTGGTAATGGTCCACATAGGAGGAAGGTGTTCTAGCTCCATCTTATGCACATGTATCTGCAGGATCCCACTATAAGAGGATGCCCAGATTTAGAGAGCGTTAATGAACATATCTCAAAGAAGAGTGATGTGGACCTTTTGTAAATATATCAAGGAGGAGAAGCATCTTACTTTTCAATGATTTTGAAGAAAATGTCTACCTTGAAGTATGAAAGATCCAAAAAAAATTGAAGACCCTAAAAAAGGAATTCTTGGATTTCAAGAAGACTTATTAATGGTTATATGATTTAATTTTCCATAAATTGTGGATTTGCAAAACTACCAATACGTTATTACTATTTATGGGATTAAAGTGGATATATAACCACTTGTGGCTATATTTTGGGGATAATTTGTTGTGGAGGTTAAGACTAATAATTTAGTCATTTTTACTTGAAGAGAGTGTGGATCTACATCCATCCTATTATTATTCTATTGTAAGAGGTTAATCCAAATACTCTGTTTATATGATGCAATGATTGATATAACAATGGGATAACATTACCTAGTGCTCACAACCTCTTAATGGAATCAGTATCCCCGTGTAGAGACATAAACATCAATGTTTTGCAACAAAATCCCATCCAAAACAGGAAAGCCAAAACAGATGGAAGCCATGTAGAGTCTATCACTTTGGCATGTTTTCTCTCCAATCCCCACAAGAAGTTAAGGTGAATTAATTGGCTAAGATGGGTTTAGTATTTGTAGTGATTATATCCTAACCGTTATTAGTTGTTGAATCCTAATTTTAATCCTACATTGAGGATAGATTTAAATAGAAACTGAGCACTATTATTACAACATATTTTTGGCATAACTGTTTAAAAGGAAAAATTGAAAAGACACCAAGAATCCCATGCCTACTCCATGGAAAGTTTATATATGTGTATATCTTAGTTCATGCATTTAGCAGAGATGGAAATTTATTTGGATTATTAGAAAGTTAATAAGTTTACTCAAACTATGGCACAACTACAACGAGACTTGACAACCAAGGAGAAAATAATGTTGAAACTTCAAGAAGAAGTTTGAGTGACAAAGAAAGAAGTAGAGACTTCCACTTTTACACAAAATGCTTGAATCATGATTGAGATAAACATGGTAAGCACTTCTTCTGAATAATTTTCTCTTTATGAATCAAGATATGAACCAATTGGTAATTTTGAATTACATACCACATGCATAGGCTCTAAATTGATGAAGAAGAGGGGATATGATAGCCAAGGGGATGGAAAGAAGAAAAACCTAAATGGAAGTTGAGGTAACATAAACATTCACAAGAAGAAACACATAATTTAATCCATTAACACCTAAATCTCTGATTTTGAAATTTTTGAGCCTTTGTATTGATCACCTTGAAAAAGGTTCAAACAGTTATACCAGCACAATAGAGTCCTATTCTCACACACGCGAACCAATATTACATATTTTTCATTACAATATATAGATATACATGTCATAACAACACATAAGAGTCAAATTAATGGAGGTTCTCTATCTTTAGAACAAGTTACAACTTAACCAAAACAAACTGCTACTAAATTGCTGACAAACTGCTTCAAACTAGGAAATAATTTTGACTGACCAAATACATACATATTATGACTTAAATACATCAAATAAATGACAAAAAATTAGGTCCTTTGAATCTCCATGTCTATATAACACTTGTACTCCAAATGGAATCTGATTGGATGTTTATCTGGAGGTCTAGTGTACTTTCATAGCATGAGGAGACTGCTCACTGTGAATTTGTAGCTTCAACATTTTCGCGACGAGAAATCGTTGTGAAAGTTTTGTTCTTATCTGTATTCAATAATATGACTTATGTTTTTTGTGTAAGAACCATTTATGAGTATGGCCTCGTACATATAAGTATGATGAACCATGAAATTCACAATCATTGCTCAAAAATATTGCTTGGACTAACCAAAATCCAAACCTTAAGTGTCCCATAGCTTCAAAACTAGGGTTTGACCCGCTAATGTGAAATTAAGGATCAAAACTGAAACAAAACTGGTGAGAAACCTCTGACCATCCATAAATCATTCAGATACCACTTGATCTAGTAAATACAAATTCCTCTTGGCTTCTTATTCGTTTCTCTATTGCAACTCCTTCTTTAGTGCTCTATTTTATGCTTGTAGGACCTTGTTTTTCTGATAAAGGTGCTTAACATGTCTATCTAGAGGAAAAGACCTCTTTACCATCTTTCTGTTTTTTTCCTGGGCCTCTTCATATGTGTCAATATTTTCAGAGACTTTGATGATCATTTCTCTTTTCTCCTCCCTCAGCTACACTATCGTGTTTTGTGCCTCTTTAAGTTGTTTTCTCAGTCTCTACATTGTTCTATTACTTTCTGATGAATATTGTATCTCAACATTTTCTATAATTTCATGTTGAATAGGATCTTCAATTACATCTTCGACTGATAGGGTGATTTTCTTGACAACAGACCTAGTTAAAGGCTTTCTAAGGTTTATAATTTCCATTCTCCTGCCCTTCTTTTTGCTTCCAGAGGTTTCAGTAACACTCTCATCATATCCTTTGCTTTGTTCAACTGATATTTTCCTTCTTTTCCTCTTATAACTTCCAGGGCCTAGTGAGACTACCTTTTTAGTTGATGAATGTGTATTTTATTTTGATTTGGGAGTACTGATTTCTGAGGGAAACCATGTTGATGTTTAAAATAATTCCCATTCTGTATGGGTTTTCTTAAGTTCTTCCAGTACTAACAATTTGATAAGGGAAAAAAGAAACAAATTGGCCTATATCTGTTTAGCTTTATCTTATACCCTATCTGCCATTTTTCCAAGACTCTTATATATATAGAAAGGTAATTTAAGGGGTTTCTTTCCTGTAAAATGCATTAGCAACCTTATATGATACTGATATACCTTGCTAAAATGCCCTTCACAGGTGAAATACCTCTGAATCACCGACAGTATCTTATAAAATTGTTCAAGCATGTGTTTTCTTGGGACTCCAACAGATAAGTCTTCATTATGATGCTTAGGATTGAAATAGTCATTTTAAAATGTGAAGTCTAAAGGCATACCTTTGAACCATTTGTCTCCATTTGCAGGCATCTTTGTAGTAGCAACAATGGTCTTTTCTGAATCTAAGAACTCAAGTGTCCCAATCCTAGACTTGGCACCATCAAAATTTAGGGAAAACTGCTTTGCCACCTCTATGTTGTAACCTTGTAGCTTCTCACAAAAGGTGAGACATCCAACCTTCTGAAAAGAGTCTATGAAAACATGATCAGAGTTTAGCAAATTCTCGTGAGGTTCGAACTAGACAATGTCTCCTCCTATGTTGTATTTCTTCTTCTTCTCCACAAACTCCATCGCTACCAATGTATGATGGGATGAAATTGTTTCTTGGATAGCAGAAAGATGAAAAGAAATAATTCAAAACCTACAACAATTAGGGTTCAGGTAGCACCTAGGTTTAATGATGAATTCATTGCAAACAATATCGATGATAGAGTGTGTTCAATGATGGGCCAAATCGATAGGGTTTCTCAAGGTAACAACCCTTAATTAACTGTGACAAACCTTAATTATGACCAAGTCATGAATCTAAAACTCAATAAAAATATTTGAAAAGACTCTGACCTTATTCACATTAGTGATCACTGACAGGGTGTTTGAAGGAATTACAAGTTTAAAAGAAGAAATCACAACAGTAAAAGGACTATGCAATATTTCACCACTCTAGTAGTCTTATTCAATATCGAATAAGGGAAACAAAGAGATGAATCCAACAATTAAGATTGCACTAGCAATTGGAAGACCAAGTGAGAAATATTGCAAGAACAAGGGAAAATCAAAGAGGTATGTACAAGGAAATTCCCCTCTTATCTATTTCCATTTTAAGAAAATGGGCCATGAATTTGATGAGTGTTTTATTATAATCTTGTTCCAAACCAAATCCCTCACTATGGTGAATTTGCATGGAAACTTTTTAAATAGAAACTAATTATTCCTTTATCGAATCTATGTGATCCTTGAATGATTTCTATTTATTATTTATTCACCATGAGTAGTCTTAAGATTGTCAATTTCAACATCTTTACTCTAGATATCCTACTTGAATGACTTTATTTTATATTTATTCAACCATATTTCTTAATCAATGTCCTTGAGTTAGGAATTTAAGGAAAAGACATGCCTTTGAATATGATCTACTGACATGTCAGGGACATAACTATTTTCCTCTTGAGATTCCTTCCACTAGCAAAGTGACACCATAGTTTGAAAATTAGGTATGAGGATTATGTGTTTTTAAAATTACATTTCATTGATTGAAGTAAATAAATATGGAATTATCCCTAGATGAATATTGGTATCCTCCATTAGATGTTTCCAGTATCCCAATATATTTGAATGAGTTTGATCATGTGAATCTAGTTGAGCATGGAATAAGTTTTCATCCTATGGTTAACCCTATTGTAATCAATGGTATTGCTAGTATTCCACTTACGATGAACATTTACAAGGTATGTCACTCAATGTGAAACAATAGGAATCAGATTATTATAAGCTAAACCAGCTTTGTTCTATCAAGATGTAACACTACTTAGTACAATGGTTCTACTTCATTACTAGTATCCTGTTAGTATAACAGTAAGTTCATAATGATTACCATAGTGTTACTCTTTCACACCTGTATTATGCTTTTATTACTATTGGTATACTATCTAGGAATTATAGGGGAATGTTTGGAGTCAAATGACACATGCTAACAAGTGGAAGTAATGGGACATTATGCTAGTTAGAAGACCTCAGAATTCATGCCAATAGACACAGAATCAATCCTAAGGCCTACTAAGGAGAACAAACAACACACGCTAATTAATCTAGGAGTTAAGCATGCAAACAAACCTTCTCACAAAGAAGAGCTAGTTGGTGATGGAATCTAACATCGGAGGATCTATGCGCGAAGGGGATGAGTTTCAGTGGGTGGGAAAGTTATGTTGACAACCTACTTAATGAACTTACACCCTATTGCAAGTTACCTCACCTAGCAGTGGGAAACCCTCCAAGGAGTCTGAGTGAGTCTAGTCAACATCGATCCCAGGTACAACACCACCTTCCTTGTGTTGTCACCTTGGGTATGAAGTCTAAAATATTATGGCATCTATGGTACCAGCTACTATACCAAAGCATAGGGGGGACAGTCGACAGTCTGGTTTACACGCAAGGGTAGGGTAACTAAGCCCGAAACGACTTTGAGAGATGGGTTTCCTCATAGAGATGGGTTTCTCCCAAGTGATCATTATAATATGTGAAACCACTACACCAAGACCAACAAAGAAGGGTTTATTACTTTGACGGCCCCAATATGACCTCGTGCTTGACCCTTGTTTTAGAAGGGCTTCCCAAAGTCAGTGATATAACAACCTAATTTCACTCCCTAACTCAAAGTTCTATGTTTGCTTAAAAACTTTGGAAAGTTATTCTAACAATCTTATTCCAAATATCTACACCTAAGCTAAGATGGGTTTGAAGATCCCTAGAAAATTTGCTAGATAAATTTTAATTATCGCTTGATTTTAGGTTGTTGTTACTCAAAGGAGTGTTCATGAAACTAATGGCATTTCAACTCGATTCTTTAAACCATGCAAGAGGAAAATGAAATGCAAGAATTTCAACTTCGATGAAAACTAGCTATGGGAAGGAGCAAGAGGTTTCAAGAAAAGAAATAATTTATTGATTGATTACTATGTGTGCACTGCTAATGACAAAAATTATGAGATAATTATTCAGATAAATGGAAGCAGCATTGCAAGATATTTCAACCCATTTCATTTTGATACAGAGCAATAAAAAATACCATTAAAATCTTAAAATGGAAATTTGCATTGAAAGAAAAAAATAGTCATGAGGATAAAACCATAAGGCTCTTGTCTAATTAGGATCTTTTCCCCCTCCATTCTGGGAGGGAACTAGTTAATAATTTTCACTTTAGAAAACATAAGGTTTAATATTGTATGAAGATTCGAGACATTTTTTATTTTCTGTACATCGACTATGATTATGTGTTTGAAATGTTCCCAAGGCAGGATGCCAAGAACATTTTGTTTTCATTGATTTTTATGTGTTTTCTGGTTGTGGCATTTCGTCAAACCTTTTGCAAACTTAAGTCTCGTGAGTTTCTTTAAGGGTTATAAAGGTTGTTCTTTGTGTGTTTGCAGCAAGTAAATGATAATAATGGAACAATTGAGTATACTCAACAAGATACAAGATCAAGAACATAAGTAATAACCATAAATACCTCAGATCTGATTTATTAATAATAGATCTCTGACCTAATACAAAATGGTGCAGATGTGGAATACATATATGATAATAAATTATATGAATGATTAAGCCTCTGAGATACAATGTAGATGAAGATACGGGCTTCCAAAATCCTCTCCAAACTGTAGACCAAATAACCCAAATGATCCAACTCAATTCCTAGCTGTCATATGATGTCATCTCTCTGCATAATGTGCCCCTTCTGGCTGTAGAAGACCAAGAATTAGGCCTCTATGAAGATGGCCTCCAAACCCTCTAGGAGAGATGCCAAACTGTAGATAGGGCCACTGGAAACCCCCTGGTAGAGTCTTAGGATGAATGATGGAGATCTGACCCCCAAGATGAATGAATCCTCTATCTACAGTGTGCCCTCTTGGTTGTAGAAGACCAAGAATTGGGCCTCTATGAATATGGTATCCAAACCCTCTAAGAAAGATTCCAAACTATAGATCGGGCCACTAGAAAATCCCTGGTAAAGTCTCAATATGAATGATGAATATCTAACCCACCAAATGACTGAATCCTCAATCTGCAGTTCACCTTCCTGCTCTTCAACTTGAGCCAAACTCCAAGAAATAATCTGACAAATAAACCTCCTCCAAAAAAGGATAGGAAAGGCACTCTAGGCCCTACAGAGAATACCCAGAAGTCCTTTTCCTCAGAACCTTTCTCCTCTTCCTATATCGAGCTATTCTCCTCAAGCTGGTGCGCCCCCTGCTAGAAAGCCCCAAGTGTTGCACCCTATCTCTCTCTGAACCTGTGACTAATGCAGAAACCACCTGTAACCGAGTAGATCTGATGTAGAATGGTGATGGAGGGTATATTTCACCTCTGTGACCAAGCTTGGATCAATATAGGTGGGATATTTCACCACTGAGTTGATCTCTAGGGTTTGTTAATTCAAAACCCTCAAAACCCCCAAGTGCATGGACTCACTAGCAAGAAGCCAAATATCAAATGATAATCAACATAATGAGAGAATAGAGGCCCCTGTCTCTCTTTTATCCTCCCTGCTCACCTTTTCTCTCCAAGTGACTTTTACTTTATTTAATTATTAATTAATTAATTAAATCACTTTAATTAATTAATTAACCATTTTACCTCTAAAAAGTAATTTATCTCTCCTTGTGGCTTCCCTGGACACTGAAAATCACTTCTCATCATCCAATCCTATAGTTTTATTCCTCCCGATTCCAATGAGATATTACACTAAGAGGCTCCTCCAAGTATTATTCCCAATATGACATCCCAATAACTCAAAATTACGGAAATCGTCAGAATGCAATGGAACCAAAGCCAAGTTGTGTGGAATGGATCATGATGATGAAATAAGATGAGTGATGCAAGATGGACCACAAAAAAACCTCAATTTCCCCTTTACTGTCTATAACCTCCATCTGGCTACTTTGGTCATCACAACACTCTGTAATATAATGATGTCCCAAAGTGGGGACATTACAATATTTCAACAACAACTTCAAATTACTGGAAATGGAGGGCGATGCTCCTTAACAATATTAACTAAATCACAATCTAATATGCAAGGGTTGCAACAATCTAAATATGCTCCTAACTAAGATGCAGGGGTTTCTGACAATCTATCTAAGATGCAAGGGTTGCAACAATCTAAATATGCTCCTAACTAAGATGTAGGGGTTTCCGACAATCTAACTAAGATGCATGGGTTGCAACAATATAAATATTCTCCCCAACACATGGAAATGGACAGGGAGCATGCATCCCTAACACATTTTTCAATCTCTTATGATTAAGTTAAATGTCTCCTTACATTGTTGAGGGTATTGGAATGTTTTTTAATGTTATCTAGTTTCTTGATGTAATTTTGTACTTAGTGTCATAATGATGATCACTTTTCTACTTTTCTTTTACCTTTAATTTCTTAAAGTTTTTTTTGTGCTACCCTTGTTTTTACAAGTTTCCCTTTTAGTTTTTGTTTTCTTCCTATGAGGGAGTGTATTGAATTTTCATTTCCTTAAATTCTATAGTTGTTGCTAAATGGATAATCAAACTAAAATCAAACTAAAATCAAACTCTAAATTTTAGTATCTTTAGATTCCAGTTTACTTTTTAGCACCTATCAAGTATTCTACATTATATCAAGAAATTTTTGTGTTGTGTTCTTTTGGTTTTCGTAGGGAGCATTTTTTTTTCAATTTTTGATAGAGAGAATATCTTTTCAATAAAATTTGCTAAGAAAGTGGTAGAATTTTCTATACAATTAAACTTCTAGACAATTCATATTTTATTTTATCAATTTCAAGGTTGCATGCTACTAATTGATATTGCCATTATTGTACTTTTCCTTCAAATTTAGCTAAGCATGCTCTTATTTTGTAGTCGAGCACTACTCGATCTTTGAAATCTTATGGCATCAATTCTCCATAGTAATTGAATGTGAGTAGCAGGTCGTGTGGTTGTTAAAGATGCATATCATTGTACATTTTGCAATTGAAATTCTCGACGAATATACTATATTGTATTAAATTAATATTAATATATGGTTTAATTTCTAATTGAAGTACATATTCGTTGAACTTGTCCATTTTTTCCTCTAATGCAAAAACTGTGTTTAAGAGGGGGGGGGAGGGGAATACATACCCCAATCTAGATAGGTATGTCTACATGTAGGGAAATGATAGGTTCGAGAACACCCTATTGTTGTTGTTGTTCTTTGTGTTTAGGTCAGGTAGCTACCAGTAATTAGTATTATTATTATTATTATAAATTAGGAAACAATGGGTGATGGGGAAAGGATATCGAGTAAATTGGATTAGCTATTAGGGGGTTGGACTTTATCTCCATTGATTCAGTAGACAAATTAGGAGGCTTATTACTAGGTGGAGGAAACTATATTTAAGTCTATTTAGCTCTATTTTACTTGACTATGGTATAGGTGTGGACCTCTTCACCTAGGAGCTAGGGGATTTGTTCATAGTTTTGAATATATATGGACCCTATGAATATAGAGATTCTTTTTGGCAAACTCTCTATGATCAATAATTTTGAAGAAAGGGATCATAATTCTAGGAGGGGGTTTGAATTTCACTTTAAGTAGAGCGAAGATTAAGGGAATGTAGCACACCCAGGTCCTCTGTTTGATTGTTTTYAAAAGGAAAATAGAATTTGTTGGGCTAGTTCATATTGAATCCATCCAACTCACTCCAACTTAGAGGAGGAAGATTTTTTGATGCCACTCTTAGGGAACCAACAAGTATTCAATTCGAATCAAATTTGAAGTCCATGAAGAAGGTAATTACAACTTGGTCCCATCAAAAAAAGGTTCAGGGTGATATAGAACTATATTTTGTTGAAATCAAGGTTGAGGCCCTAGTTTGTACTGAGATAGATGGGTTTCCAATGATTTTCTTAAGGGTCAAATTAGGGAATTGGAATAGAAAAAAAGGAATCATAAGAAAAATGTAAATAAAATTTGGGAAACAAAAATGAAGATAAGACCTTAGCTCATAGTTTCTTAAAACCATCCATGTGAGAATTAAAGACACACAAAATGAGAACTATCAAGGCTTGGCAGGGAGACTTACAACCATGTTGAATTGATTTTTGAATTGTTAGTTCTCACGGTGTGCCCTCAATATCCTTCTCCGGTATGCCCTCCTCTCTTTGGGGTGCCCTCGATCTCCTTCTCCTCACATGCCCTCCTCTCTATGGCATGCCCTCGACCTCTTTCTCCTTCCTTGCAGGTTAGAAATGGTGTGTCCGCTTCTCCGGTGTGTCCTCAATCCCCTTCTCCTCGTGTGCCCTCCTATCTTCCCTCGACCTCCTTCTCCTCGCACGCAAGGTGAAATGTTTGCTCCTCCTGCTCCCACGCAGGTTGAAATGTTTGTTTTGTTTGTTTGAAATGTAATTTTTGTTTTGGTATATATATATATATATATATATATATATATATATATATATATATGTATGTATGTATGTATGTATATATAATATAATATTTAATTTATATTATATAATATATAAATCAATCAAATAACTCAAGAATGGCTAAGAAATTAAGTAAATCAACCATGTCTANTGTGTGTGTGTGTGTGTGTGTGTGTGTGTGTGTGTGTGTGTATGTATATATAATATAATATTTAATTTATATTATATAATATATAAATCAATCAAATAACTCAAGAATGGCTAAGAAATTAAGTAAATCAACCATGTCTAAGTAATAGTAGATCAAATATGTCCTTCACCTTGTCAATGACTATCTTCTAGTCCAAACCAATACTTGAAAAGTAGGATGTCAACAAGGGGGGAATCATATGGAAAGGTCATTTTTCCACTCAACCAATGCAACCCCCTAAATTAGGTGCTACCCTTGAGTAGGGGCTTAAGCTCAATGAGGGAGTAGGATAAAGCAATGACTACTCAAATAGATCACTCACCTATATCATAAGTGCTTAGCCCAAAAGACCTAAGAACTTATATAAATTAGTGTTTGGGTCCTAGTGCCTAGCCCACAAGACCTAAAAGTAGTTTTTAAGGCCTAATCCCTTATGATTTTTCGTTGAATGATGTTTTGAGTGAAAAACATCATCCTTTATGCACCAAACCTTAAAATTAGTCTTGTATACCACTCATGGGACAAATATTTCTTATGAAGTTCTTGTCTTTGGTTAAGGCCCTGTGATTTTCCCATGAGCCACAAAAGAAATGTATAGGACCTAAAACCCTATTTTTGTCCCTTTACAATGTCTTGAATGAAGATACCTATCCCTAATGTGGAAATCCTCAAATGTACACCCATATTCCACTTGTGGGTTAAATAATCCTTCCAAATATCCTTTGTCATGATTGGGGGGCTTGTGCATAACCTACTAGCCTTAGAATTAACATATGGTTCCTAGAGAAATGGTTTTTGGCCTTGAACCATGTACTTGGAAAGAAGGCCCATCATCAATGTGATAAGCCTCGGAATTGGGTCCATATCACACTACCAAGACAAAGATGTTATCATAAGGGTATTCCATGTAGTCTAGTGTTGATGCATGGCCCATCTACCTTAAATATAGCATTTGGGTAAAATCATGAATCTGGGTAACACTTTCGTGACAATCAGGTCTCCAAAATTTCTAGCGGCAATTTTTCGGCCGAACAAATGTTTCTTTCGGCTGAAATATTTTTCGGCCGAAAATTTCACGTTAAATTTAACGGTGCCCTCGAAATCCGTGTACAATGTTTTTTGGATGAATTATTTTCCCATGGTAAGCATATTTCGGCCGAAATACTTTTTGGCCGAAATGTTTATTTTTAACGGATTCCGTTAAAAACTAGGTTTCGGCCGAAAGAATATTTCGGCCGAAAACTTGAAAATGAGACTGTTCGCAGGAAACTGCAAATTCTCTCCATCTTACTTCATCTTTGGAGGTAGCGGACTCCTACAAATACTCAGAATTTAGTTTGAGAATTGATACCAACATTTTTAAAATTGAATCTTCTTTCATTGGGTATAATTTATTTTCATTTTCATTGTTTTTATCTAATTTTATTTAATTTTATAAAAAAATCACTGCATAATATTTTTAGGTGAGATTATGATTCGGTGAAATAAAAAATCCATATCTCTAAAAATACACAATGGAAAATTATGGAAAATTTATATTCATAATTGTTAAACTGTTCTCTTCAAAAGGGTATTTTTAGATTTTACTTTTAAGTAAAAATTAAGATAGATACAAGGTGTAGAAAAACACGTGTTTAAAATCGGCAACGTTTTCATCTTGGTCAACTTAAAAAAATTCTAGAAATTATAATATTCATCCGTTAGATTCAAAATTATAGTCATAATAAAATAGAGTCTTTGTAGATTGTTGCAGTATATTTCATTTCTTAAAAACATAAGTTTAATAATAGATACATTGTTGTGGAAAAAAATAACTCATTATCATTCCTTTCATGTTTAAGGAACATACTGTTAAACAATTTTCAAATTGACATATCAAATCTTGATAAAAAAAAAATTGAAAAATAGTCATTAGAAATATAACAAAATTATTCACAAGTTTTGTTTTTACTGTAAAGTGAAATTCTAAATAAAAAAAATATTTTTGTATGCCGGAAGTTGAAGAACTTGTGAAAATACAGTTTTTTTTGTCATAAAACAAGMAAAAGTGTTACCCATCTTCATGATTTTACCCATTTAGAACCCAAGCCCCTAACTTTTAGCACCAAGGCATTTCTTATGTTGAGAGGCCCATCCTTGGTGAACCAGATATTAGAATATATCCCACTCTTTGGATATAATTACTTCTATAAGGGATGTTCCATGGTCCAAGGACTTGTGCATGGTCCATGTGCCTTAGATGTTTTGTATAGGGCTCAATCCCATACTCTATAGACTTGAACCATGATATGGGATAATAGACATGTTCATGGTTTTCAAAATCTTAGAATTGTACATGTACTATACCACCCTTGGGAAATTGATACCTTATGAAAGGCATGTGTCATGGTTTAAGGTGATATGCATGGACTACAAGCCATAGGAGCATCGTTTATGGCCTAAGCCCCTTGTTTTTTACCTTGAATGTTTTCATGGTAAAAATACAAGTCATTAACATCTCAAATAATTGTTTATGAGGGAGAATAGACATGTTCATAGTTTTCAAAACTTTAGAATTGTACATGTATACCACCCTTGGTAAATTGATACCTTATGAAAGGCATGTTTCATTGTTTAAGGTGCTATGCATGGCCTACAAGCCATAGAAACATCGTTTAGGGCCTAAGCCCCTTGTTTTTTACCTTGAATGTTGTCATGGTAAAAATACAAGTCATTAGCATCTCAAATAGTTTTTTATGAGAGAGAACAGACGTGTTCATGGTTTTCAAAACCTTAGAATTGTACATGTATACCACCCTTGAGAAATTGATACCTTACGAAAGGCATGTGTCATGGTTTAAGGTGTTATGCATAGCCTACAATCCATAGAAGCATTGTTTAGGGCCTAAGACCCTTGATTTTTACCTTGAATGTTGTCATGGTAAAAATACAAGTCATTAGCATCTCAAATAATTGCTAAAACTACTACTAAATTGATAACAAATTGCTTGAAACTAGGAATTAGTTTTTGACTTACTAAACATGTACATATCATGATTAGTATACATCAACTAAATAAAAAATATATATTCCTTCAAATCTCCATGCGCATATGACACTTTTTCTCCAGTTGGCAATCAAATCTCTAATGATTTGGAATAAATGGTCACTTTCACAGCGTGTGAATGTAGGCTCGCTGCGAAACTTCAGCTTCAACACTTTTGCAACGCGAGCTCACTGTGAAAGTTTTGTTCTTCATTGTTTTCAATATATGATACTTTCTTGTTGTATAAGTGCCATCTAATGGTCTTGTCTCAGTTATATGAGGATAATGAAATGTGTGAAGAACATTCCTTTCTCAAAAATATGTCCTTTAAAGGAAAAATCACAAACCCTAGGTATCCCCCATAATTGCAAAATTAGGGTTTAACTCCTTGATCTGCTAGTTTCAAAATATAGACAATTAGAAGACAAAATGGATGATCCTGGACCAACTTCACCTTATATTTTTTTTTTCTTGAGCCAATAATTCCAAGTTCATCTTCGCGTCCTTCTCTCTCATCTACTGCAACCTCTTCTTAAGTGATATATTTTCTACCTACAGAGTCTTGTTTTGTTGATATATGTTGTTTACCTACTTGTGTAGAGGTAAGGGTTTTTTCACCATCTTTCTGCTATTTTCAAGGGACTTTTCATAAAAATCCAAGTGTTCAACAATGCCTTTTTTCATTTCTTTGTTCTCTTGTTGCAAGTTGGCAATGACATGATTTTCCTTTTTAATTAATTGACTTTCAAATTCTGTGACTTTTTTATATTCCTTTTCTGATGGAGACTGGTCTTTGCTTGTTTCTACAACTGCATGTTGAATAGGCTCTTCAACTTTGTCTGTATATATGGGAGATAATTTCTTGGCTACAGATCTAGTCATAGGCCTACTAAGTTTTATAAGCTCTATAGTTTCAGGGATGAAGTCAAGTCTTCTTGCCTTTTTCTTAGCTTGTCTACTACCAGAGGCTCATGTAGTATCCTTATCATGTGTTACACTTTGTTCTAATGATCTATTTCCATTTTCCTTCTTGTTTGAGTTGTCAGAGGTTGTCTGGGGTATTTTTTCACTTGAAGAAGGAGGATCTTTCCCTGTTTTAGGAGTACTAAAAGCTTATGAGGCAATCCCTACTGATAATAAGAAAGACTTTGAGTCTGTGTTTGTCTTCTTAAGTTCTTCTAGTACTAGAAGTTTAATGGGGGGAAAATGAAATATGTTATGCTCTATCTGCTTACTCTTATCCTGTACCCTATCTATCATCTTTCCTAGACTTATGTAGAGATATAAAGGTAAGTTGATAGGTCTCTTACCTGTAAAATGCATCAACAACCTTATGTGGTACTGATAGACTTTATTAAATCTCCTTTCACATGTGAAGTACCTATGAATCACCTTTAGCAACTTATCATAAGGCTCTAACATGAACTTTCTTGGAACTCCAGTAGATAGGTTCTCATATTGATTCTCTAGCCTGAAAAATTCGTTGCAAAAGGTGAAGTCCAATGCCATTCCCTTGAACCATTTTTCACCCATTGTAGGAATCTATGTTGCAACAGCAATACTCTGTTTTAACACTTGGAATTCAGTAGGCTCGATTTTAGTCTTCATGCCATCAAAGTTCAAGTAAAGTTTCCTTTCCACCTCCACATTATATCCATATAGCTTCTCACAGAAGGTGAGACAACTTGCCTTTTGAAAAACTCTCTAAATGCAGGATCAAATTCTATTAGTTGCAGTCCATGTGGCTCAAACCTTACAATATCACCCCCTATATTGTATTTCTTCCTCTTCTCCTCCATTTCCATCCCTCCAAACATAAATTGAACTGACAATGATGGAATTGACAGGAAAAAATCAATGGAGAGATAGCTTTTGTAGTTTTAGGGTTTCTTG
Source organism: Picea engelmannii (assembly GCA_009831015.1). Lineage (NCBI taxonomy): Eukaryota > Viridiplantae > Streptophyta > Pinopsida > Pinales > Pinaceae > Picea > Picea engelmannii. The sequence continues at coordinate 544,714 of ML782651.1, forward strand.
TAACAGTAGTCAGGGTTTATGTAGAAGTTGGGGTTTATGGCAATGAATGATTTGATTGTAGAAGCATGGGGAAATTCACAGAAATTTAAGCATGCCGGAAACCAAAACCTAGTGAAGGAAAATGACTCAACCACCATAGAACAAAATTTTTGTAGCAGAACAAGAGTTTCACATCCTGTAGGAGGTTTCACAGTGAAAGAAAATCTAGGGTTTTTTTATAGAAAAATATGACTTGTACAATGAATAGGCTTAACAAAGGGATAAATGCATGTCTTTTTTACCCATTACACCAATAAACCTGATATTAGGATTTTAATTGGATCGTTATAAGGGAGAGACACTTTCACAGTGAAATGACAATTACAATTGTATGTTGCGAAAACCTAGGAACTTTTGCAGCGAGCTTGAAATTTGATTGGCACATGTGGAAATAAGATACAAGATTAATTTGAGGGATTATATCAACCACTGTACAAGAAATAGCATGACCTTAAAATCTTTTGATGACTCAACTGACATGACTTTTGAGAAATGAAAAAAGGAAACTTTTTAGACATGCTATCAAATGACACGACGCATGACTTGGATGACTGATGATTGAACTAAGCCTTTCTCAGGACCAACATAACATGACTCATTAGAAATTTTAACATAAATCGAATGAATTTACACTCATTTAATTAAATGAACAAGAGACCCATATATTACTAAAGGATTAGCCCTTAACTGAATTTAACATATGATTGAGCCTTAATAGATGATCAAATGAAGACATATATACTCACACTAAGACTAGACATGTCTTAGTATTTTTAAAGACCAAGGCATGTCTCTAAAAATATTAACACACATATTTGACCTAACTCTGACCTAATTTGTATATTAATGAGAACTAACATGCCCCGTTCATGAGAATTACAGGTCACTGACGTTTCCCATGTCTATTCCTAGTACAATGTCTTTTTGTTGTTCCTTATAAAATGTGTTCGACACACACGTTCCTGCATCTAGTATTGTAATCACATGATGTAATAACATTGATAAACAAGTACTTATAGTAACCTTAAAACTAGATTATTAGTAGTAGTAGTAGAATTATACAAAAACATAAAAAAATTATCAACAATTATCGAAAAAAAATACACACTCTTTTTTTAATTATTTGGGATAAGGAGGAAGGTTAAGTGTGATACATTTTCATCTTGTTTAAGGAGATTGAAATTGGTGGTTTTTAGATTTAATAATTCTAAATAGGCCCTTGAAAATTGTTCTTAGCACGAATAAGAGTAAATAGTGTGATTTTCTTATGTTTTCAAAACACAAAAAATTCTCTAGGATAGAAGTGAATTGTCAAGACAATGAACTTGTGTCACCCAATTTGTGTACTTTGAAAGAAGTTAAAAATAGGGTTTATGGTTTACATGATGAATTGATGATGGAAACAAGTGGGTGTGTGAGTCATCTTTGAGTCCAGAAAACCTCCCATATCGTTAAGGCATGTGAATAGTCTATCCATGTGAAATTTCAGTGCATACAAAAATAGTTTGTGAAAATTTCAACATTGGCCCCATTCATGAGTACAGGTCACTGACGTTGCCCATGTCTAGTCCTAGTATAATGTATCATTGTTCCTTATAAAATTAGTTCGACACACACATCCCTGCATCTAGTACTACAAGCACATGATGTAATAATGTCGATAAACAAATACTTATAGTGACCTTAAAACTAGATTATTACTAGTAGTAGTAGAATTATATAAAAACATCAAAATTTTATCAACAATTATGGCAAAAAAATACACTTTTTTGAATTATTTGGGCTAAGGAGGAAGGTTAAGTGTGATACATTTTAAGTGTGAAAATTTCAATGTTGGCCTCATTCATGAGTATGGGTCACTGACATTTCCCATGTCTAGTCCTAGTACAATGTATTTTCGTTGTTCCTTATAAAATTCATTCAACATACGCGTTCCCGCATCTAGTACCATATCATCAACCCTTCTCAAATGGACTGAAAATGAACTAAAAATGGTGACCAATGCTAGAAATCCATCATAGAAGGGGGTTGTTCACCAAGTAAAGTGTCTATTTGATAGAATTTGATCTCAAGTACAAATTCAGGTTGTTGATGCAATATTATGACAACAATGATGATATTTAGGATCATGATGGTATAAAGATGAACAAGCTTCTCTTGGTTTCAAGAATAATTTATCCTCTACTGAACAAGGCCATCCACGTGAAGGTGGAAGCTCATATAGCCCCTCCCCTCCCCCTCACATCACTCTCAATTCCCCAATAGTACCCAATGTATAAAATAGAAAATAATCAAAAGCAACATAGTAATTAGATTCATGCATAGAAACTACCAAAATAAAAATTAATGAAGGTAAATGAAATTATGTGTTTGTAAATGATATTTTTAGTTTACCACATACTCTAGTATGGCGACTATTTTTAGGTTTCACATAATAATTGAACAACATGTAACATAGGATATAAAAAAATAGCATAAAACTTAAAAACATGTAATTAACCCATGACATAAGTAAATTATTTTAAGAGAATAATTCATACAAATTAAAATATGCAGTGATGTACATGATCCAACTCAACATTTGTATCATCCTTTTTTTTAATCTTCTTCTTCATCGAACTAGACATCTGTATCATCATTTGGTTCAGAAAATATGTTGAAAGGATTGACGATATCAGCATCGTCATCAATGTCATTTTCGATCATATTTTCATCGACGTGATCATCATCAAGATCAATTGCATTGTCTCCTATGCCTGAATCATCTTCTCGGTCTTCTTTGTCTATCGACCCATGATCTTCCAGATCTATTTTATCTGGCCCATCATTTTCTTCTTCAATATAATCCTCTTCCTGTACATGAGTATACTTAACTAGCCTTCCTCTTGGATCATATCTAACAACAAATGACCAATCCCTCTCACTTGGAACCTTTGAGTAAAAGACATATTCACATTGGCTTGGAAAAACATAGCAATCATGTCCTCTTTCAAAAACTGTTGTTTTAATAATCGGAAATTCGTTGTCATGTTGAATAACAATTATTTCCTCATCGCATTCATGCATTTGTAACCTATACCATTTGACATCGAACAAAACTAATATGAAGGAATTAAAGTCACACTCAAGTATATCATGCAAATACCCATAGTATATATTTTCATATTCTCGGGGATGTCTGTCACTCCTAGATTAAACATTAGTGACCTAGAATACTACAGTGATCCCACTATCAGAATTTTTCCTAGTTTCACCCAATTGTTTGATGTGAAATTTATGGCCATTGCACCACATAGCCTTGTGGTGTTTCAACTGGAATATACCATACATGTAAAATATGCATTGTTAATTAATAAACATATTTATACAACTTGGAAAGTATCTGAAAAAGACATACCTACAGTCACATTAATATAATATAAAATAACTGAATAAAATGGGTGAATTTTATTTCCTGTCCATTTTTCAAACCATATGCTAAATCAATTTCCCTTTGCATAATATTGCCATCACTATTACAACGAGCTTCTCTAACCAATTCAGACAATTGTTGCCATGATAACCTGCCTCCATGATGTTGTTTACATCTTTCAATCCATACATTCATCCAGTCAAGATTGTTTGCAATGTATAAATGCATGGCATCCCAATCTTGAGAAATTGAATAAAAAAATCATAATTCACCAATATTAAATATTATTTCTAACCATGGTAAATATTAATAATTGATGAAATAATAGATATTAATATATTAATATCTATGAACATATACACAAAAAATTAAAATCATATGTATTAATACAAATCTCCACAATTATTAATATATTACCTCTCAGTTTTTTCATTCTACCTTTCCCCAACAGGTGCTCTTGATCTTCAAATTTTTTGATGGAGTTCACATCCCAAATGCGATTCACTGTATGCATATCTGGCGCTATTAATTTAGGAAGATACTAACTAATATACACCGTGGATTGATATACCATATATCCCTCCACCATAGAACCCTCAGGACGTGCTCTTTGTCTAACCAAAGCCTTCAATGATTTCAAGTCCCTCTCCACCATCCACAATGACCTTGTGTGTACAGATCCACACATTTCAATCTCCTCAACTTGGTGTATGAGGTAGTGTTCTTGTGCATTGAAAAATGTTGGAGGTAGATACTTTTTCATTTCACACATCAACCGACGAATTTATCTCTTCCAATACTTTAGATCATCTTCATGGATTTCTTTCAATGACAACCATATACATATCATGGCACAAGAAAATAACATGTTTCAATGTTATAATTACATAATATATATTACATTACAAGTAAAACACATGTCATTACTAGTATAACAACAAATTGAAAGAAATTTTTTTATATAAATCATAGCTACTTACCTCTTCTATTTTCCAAGATCATATATAACTTGTTTGGCATTGTTGTCAAAGTTGTTTGAGAGAGATAGCGGTAGAACATATTGTAACAAAAAAAATGAATCCTTATTTGTTTCGACCAAAGTAGACAAAAAAAATAAAAATATTAAAAGATGTATATGGCCAATATATAAATATGTATACCAAAATTATTACCTTATTGAAGGTATGACAATCATGTGTTTTTACCCCACCAAATTCACCTTTCTTCGTTAAGATATTATTTATGTTTGAAGCAAAACCTGTGGGAAATTTAATTCTTTGAATGACCTCGTTTACTTCATTTATTTGTTGCTTTGTTAATAACCATGGAAGGTTGTTTTGGTCTACATCACTGTTTGATTGGATCACACTTCGCATTGCATGATTGGCTTCCTGAATGTTAGTACAAATTTTGACAATTTTTTCTTTATCATAAACTAAATTTCATTATTTGCAACTACATGATTTATTAAATTTGATTTTTGGTTATTGCATAGCTACGACTACATGTGATTACAACATTGCTTTAATAGCAGGCACCAGAATCCAACAAAAGTTTGGACAAGATAATCATTACCTCCCTCAAAGCACGAGATCTAGACAATAACCCACCTTCCAAAAACAATGTCCAAACCCAATTAATGGTGACTACAAGAGTGTTGTCGTTGTTAGTGTTATCCCCGATTTTTAGGGATAACTAGGAGATCATGTCTTGAGGCCCACAGGTCCCAGACATGGAATATCGAGAGCAGGATTGACCTGAGCATGGCCCTGGAGGGCCCATCCTTTTCTTCTTCCATCAAACTCGTCTTGTTAGCACAGCAGCATCCATCACCTTCGGCTTGGTCTTGTATCGGAGGAGGCTCTTGCTCCATGAGGTAATTGAACCAGGTATCATGCTATGTGTCACTTTTGATCATTAAAACCTTTAAATATATGCATCTGATTCCTTTTATCTCTAACAACTGCTTGGATATTACATTAGCCCACTTGACCATGCTCTGGGAAATTGACAGGGTATCCTAGTAAGCCTGTGCCCATAGGTCTGGGTTTTTCACTGGGGGATTTCTGAAAATCCATCGTCTGCTCCCATCATAGCACCACTATTTCATCTGATCTCTCCCTCACCTGTCCCATTCCCCTGGTCCAGGCATTGGATTGACTTGTTTGTAAGGTTGCACCTTATCTCGTGGGAAGAAGGGGCTAAAGGCCCAAAAGGTAAAAGCAGCTGGTAAAAGATAAAATCCTAGAAATGAAACCTCGAGATGCTTCACCCAGGGATCCCCGAGAAGGCAATAAAAATCCTCTCAACAAGAAACAAGAGGGACCTAGAAAATAACAAACAAGACCTAGTCAAGAGGTTAGGGGGTCTCATCACGAGCCAGCCTATTAGGTTCATGGGTACCTAACAGTATGGCATTACCACCATCTGGTTACCATGCCAGGGCAGTGACCTTTGGTTGCATGGCCAAGGGAAAGGGGGTCTCATCACGCGCCAGCCTTATCATCTCTATGAAAATACTTGTGGGTAACACTGTCAGCTCTGGTCACCATGCCAAGGCAGTGTCCTCTGGTTAGCCCTTGAATAAAAAGAAAAAGAAGAATAAAAAGAAAATAAAAGAAAATAATAAAGGAAAGAACGGGCTTGGAAAAATTGCATCCATGACGAGTACATCTCGCCTTCTACAAAGGCACCCACAAATAACATTATGCATCCCCAGCTCTCACTCTACCCACATGTCTAGACATCCCCTAGCCACATCATCTCATTTACATGGCTTGGATGAAACCTTCCTAGAGACTTCTCGTTTCTTGTGGATACTAGCCCAATAGGACGTCTTGTCTTTTTCTCCAGCCATGTATTGTAGGCTTTTGTAATATCTTTGAGCTATTGACTGATGTATTAGGGTCTTATGCATATGTTTGATAATATTAATGATGAAAATGTGATTAACATTGTTATGATCCCGGTGACTGATGAGCCCATGGAGGGCATAGTTTTTTATGTGCAGGACCATGCCCGATGGACAGGTACCATTTGGACTAATACACATGGGAGATGATCAGTTCGAACCTCCATGGGGCTGAAGAGCCCATCAGATGGTTGTTGACACCCCATCAGGGAGGCAGAGACAGGACAGTGTTTGACCGAAGTTTTGCACCAGAGAAGAAGAGGACGTTCCATCAGAGGCACTTTGGTGGAGCCCGGCTTGGGGGGAATGACCCCTTTTCAGTGGAAAGTTGGCCTTGGAAGGCCCTGGATGCCCCCATCCTCACCATGACGTCATCCAACTTCATGGACATTTTTGGAGGCAGACTGGGCAGCAGTGGCACATGTGGCATGTTGGAGAGGCCCCTAGGGGGCTAACGTTTTGCTCCTAGATGTCTCATCTGCCCTAAAAAGGGCTAGCGCCTCCCTTGAAGGGGATTTTACCTTTTTTACAGCTCAGTTAGGGTTTTAATTTGACAATTTAATGTAAAAACAGTATTCTGGTCTTGCCGTCCATTTTTATGACCTAAAATTAATTAAGGTCATTGATACACTATATATTGAGCAGTTTTAGCCTCATTTTGACATAACACATCACTCACTCATTAGTGAGGTCTAATTTTAGCGCCCTACTTGGGTATTTTTGCTGGTTTAGTCAGGCGCACTTGTTGAAGGAAGGCATTTCTTGGCATTTTTTGGCTTTTCTCTTGAAGGAAGGTGTTACAACTAGGGTTTGCATGGTTATTTCCTGATGAATTGTAAGTATTTTTCTGCAAAAATTCTTGATTCAATGGTTGTAGTCTTATTTTCTTACATGTATTTATAATTTGTTGAATCAAAACCCTAGGTGACAAGCACACAAGTAGGTCCTTGTCTCATGTCCCCTAAGAGAGAAATTTTCAGCCATTGAAGAAGGAAGGAA
>ML782651.1:563818-600851 GCA_009831015.1 Picea engelmannii
TTCTTACATGTATTTATAATTTGTTGAATCAAAACCCTAGGTGACAAGCACACAAGTAGGTCCTTGTCTCATGTCCCCTAAGAGAGAAATTTTCAGCCATTGAAGAAGGAAGGAAGAGCCTAGCCATAGCTACACTCTCATTTATTCTTCTCCCTAAGCTAGCCGTACTTTCCAGAAGTCAAGAAGGAGGAGACGTCCCAGGCCTAGGTTATCTACACCTAGGGTCGTCCTTCTTCTAGGGTTTAGTGATAGAGCCTTGCTATAGCAACACTTTCCCTCACTACACTCTCTTGTCTTGATTTATTCTTTCATGCTAGCCGTTTTTGCCAAGTTAACCTGAGGAAGGAGGAGAGAGCACGATGCCTTACTTTAGCAACACCAAAGTGAGCCTCTCTCCCCTATGGTTTTGATTTTGAAGCCCAACCATAGAAGGACTTCAGAACTCTTCCCTCTAGTCCTTTGTCATCCTCCTCCAACCCTTGCGTCCTCTATTAAATTGAGTCCACAAGCCCGAGGGCACTGATCTTAGACCTCCAGTGTTGAAGTGAAAGTGATCAAACAAACTCTCAAACTATTTTCAAAATTGAAACCTAACTAACTGCTAACCCTAAGTTGTTGACGTCACACCTAGAATATTTCATCTTTATGCAGCGACGTCTTGTTTTAAGAGCAATTGAATGATAATTTAGGCATTAACTGATGATGTGTTGATTTGTTACATTGAATGCCAGGTCATTTCAGTATTTATTGAGGAAGTGATATTATTTTCATTGCTATATTGATAAACATTGACTTCGTCAATATCTATTTCCATAATTTCTTATATCAGATAGTCTTATGAACTACTAACCCATTGAATCATAGCTTGCATATATTGTTTTGATGTCGCTTTGTTCTGGGCAGATGTTCTTCTTTGGTCCTTCCCTTCAGTATTGGTTGTTTAGCCGGGACTATCTGTTTTCGTGGTGACCTGTGAAGGGGGAACTTTACTTTTGCCTCTTCAAAACTCCAGGTTACCGGGGACGTCTCCCCTGGGCCTAACCTCCGTAAAGAGAAACAACCTCCCCATCGTGGTGACATTGGGTGGGATAGGTTCCTGTTACGCCAATTTGGCCTTCTATCTTATAGCCATTTGACCTAGCTACAAACTATGTGATAACAGTTAGTAAGGATGGAACTAGAGATGTGTGTATAATAAATTATCTATTTTACCATTAAACCATAAATTCATATCCTATGGTTAGTGATTATACCCCTTTTTCGCTTTTCATCAGTGTATCAAGGATCTGAGTCAACCTTTTTGAATCACAAATTTGACTCGAATCACATTGGAAAAGATTTTCACTAGTTTGGCTCAAGTCAAGCATTGATTTTCCCAATTTGGTCAATTTTGACTCGAGTTAATTGTAACTTTGTTTGACCAATTTTAATTTAGTGTGACTAAGTTAGACTAAGTTAGCATGGTATCAATAAAAACACCTACAACCCTAAATTTCCTCATTCTTTTATCATTTCTATGTTTTTTTTCTCTTCCATGGTGAATGCAACCAACAAACAAACCAAAAGGAAGAAACATGAATGCATCTAGGGCACCCAACAATGCACCTTGGGCATCCACCAACACATCCAATGCATCATAACAACGCCATATTGGAAGGTTTTACTTAGCAAGCTTCATATCATCCATTGTTACAACACCATTTCAATGAGCCTAGAAGGTACATCTACACACGTTTTCCACCTTTTTTTGTTGTTCTTAGTTATTTAGGATTTATAACCATTGCCTTTAGGGTTTTTTGGCATTGTTATATAGGGATTTATTTTTAAGGGTTTTGTAGTTGTTGTTTAGGGGTTTTTTTCTACTATTGTTTTTTTAGGGGTTTCAAGGTTATTAGCATGAGAAAAATAGTAAAATGTTGAGGGAGGACTTTGCTTGGATTTACTATGAAAATATTATGGGATCAATTAAGGTAAAATGCAAATTTTGTCACAATTTGTGTAGTGGTGGCATACATATATTCAAATAACAACTTGTCCAAATTCCTAGTCATGACATTGGTCCTTACCCTAGTGTTAACCAAAATTTTAAACACCAAGCCAACTTTTCCATTGAAGCCCTCGATGTGGTTAAAAGCAAGAAACAAAAAAATAATTGTAGAAATGGAAACACTCAGAATTGGCCAAACTTCTTCTAATATCCCCTTGTTCCCTCCCTTTGTTGAATCCACAATTTCAAGACCAGGTTTTCCAGCCACCCCTTGGACTCAAAGTCAATGTCAAATGTCATCCTATCCTCCCATTCCTACAAATCTTAGTCATGGGGGTGGAAACATATACACTTTTTTCACTCCCTACACACAACTTGGTTCCCAATCTAGCTTGGAAAGCATGGGTTGGAGAAAAACATCTTATGTGAGCAATGAATATCATTGCTAATATTTTGTATTGTTCCAAGATTTTATGCCACTGTATTATAAGCCCTTAATAGGAAATTTCCTACATATGAGAGCCTTAGGAAAGATTTTCTATAAAAAATTGTTAATGAAGTCAACCTTCTACTTGCTAAGTATCATTCATCATGGGGAGAAATTTGCTATGCCGCCATGAATGATGGATACATAGATACAAGACATAGAACCTTAATAAATTTCCTTATATCTTGTCCAAAAGGCGCAATGTTTCTCAAATTAATGGATGCCTCAAACAAAAACCCTCAAAAACTTGCATATCATCATTCTTCTCTTCCACAATGATTGCAAGCGATAACAAATCAAGAGTAGGAAACATTGGAGCATCTATGGCACCTAGTAATGCATCTTAGGCATCCACTGACACATCTAGGGCATCATAACAATGCCATATCATAAGGTTTTACTCAACAAGCTCCATACCAGCCACTGTTACAACATCACTTTAAGCCTAAAAGGTACCTCTACACATATTTTTACGCTTTCGTTTTTGTTGCTAGTTGTTTGGGGCTTATAACAATTGTTGTTGTGGTTTTTTAATATTTTTTGGGGGGGTTTGGAGCTATTATTTAGAGTATTTTGTGATTGATTTTTTATAGGTTTCAAGGTTGTTAGCATGCTTTTGCCAACTATCCCATATCATAACAAGCATTAACTAGAGAAAAAAAACAACAAACCCTCCCCAAAAACTTCTTGGATAGTGATAAATAAAAGCAATGGAAAAACAATAAACTAAAACAGTGAAAATTCCAAGGGAGAAGGGTTTTTCTTGGATTTATAATGAAAATATTTTAAGATCAACTAAGGTTAAATGCAATTATTTTCCTTAATCCTTGTAGTGGCAGCATACATATATTCAAATACCACCTTACCAAAATTTTAAACCATGACATTGGTCATTACTCCAATGTTGGCCAAGATGTTGAACACCAAGGCAACTTGGTCATTGAAACTCCCAATGAGGTTAAAATCAAGAGATAAAATATAAATGTAGAAATGAAAACAATTGAAGTTGGTCAAACTTCTTATAAGACCCCCTTTGTCGCATCCATTTATTGAATCCACAATGCCAAGCCCAAGTTTACTAACCACCCCTCAAACTCAACGTCAAAGCCAAATATCACCTCCCCCTCTCATTCCTACAAATATTTACCATGGCAGTGGAAATATACACACTTTTTTTGCTTCTCACACAATACGGGTCCCAACCTAGCTTAGAACATGTGGGTTGGAAAAAAAATCCATATGCAAGCAAGGAAAAGAAAGGAAGACCATTTCTATTTTTTGGTATTATTTCAATATTCCCTTCAATGATACTAAAATCCCTTACTTGCAATCTATGGTTGATGCAGTGGTTGTTGCAAGTTTGAGGTTCAAAGTTGTTACATTCGACAACCTTAGGACATATTTGTTGTTAGAAACTAATGATGATGTCAACCTTGTACTTGCTAAGTAGTAATCATCATGGGGAGAAACAAGTTGCATCATCACGAGTAATGGATGGGAAAGTAAAAGGAACAAACCTTAATAAATTTATGTCTTATTTGTCCAATTGGAAAAAAAAGTCTCAAATCAATGTGCCTAAATGTTGTGACTAGATGGAGGAAGTTGTTTAGTAGGTGGGATAACAAAATGTGCCCAAATTTTATACATATTGCTATTGATAAGATAACAAATTATATTTGTGCTACACTAAAATTTTTATGATCAAGCACCCCTCCATATTCTGGTCATATTGTATCACACATTGCATAGATTGAATGCTCAAGGATATTGGTATAATTGATTGGACCCAAGAGGTTGTATATAAGGAAAAATCCATAACCAAATATTTACAATCATGCAAATGCAATTGGAATCATGAGAACATACACCAAAGGACAAGAGATTTTTCATCATGCAATCAACAAATTTGCAACGGAGTTCATCTCCTTGCAATTTGTGCCTGGCCAAAAGATTAATATCAAGAGGATGTTTGTGGGACCCAAGTAGATGGTATTTAAACACCACATAATTATTTAAGGCATGGAAATCAATGTTCATTCATTTTATGATGGTTTCTAAAATGATATTGAAGAGATTATTGTTGTGACAAAATCACTTTTCAAAGTGCACACGGACTTTAACTTTTTCAAAGTTCATTTTATATTCAAATTTTATTTGTTTTGAAATTCTTAATCTAGAGTCTAAATTGATTTTAATTTCAAACTAAATGTTTGAACTTTTAGGGTGGTTGATTGTGACAAACCCACTATGGGTTACATTTATGAGGCAATGGATCTTTGCCATAGAAGCCATCAAAACAAGATATGGGGATGATGAGGCTAAATACATACCTCTTTGGAAAACTGTTGATGAACATTGGAATAGGTAGTTGCATTCCCCTTACATGTTGAATAATTTTTAAACACAATAACTAAATCTTTCATGAGGATATGGAGGTCATTATAAGCCTTTTGACATGCATTTAGAAGTGCTATCCTAATTAAGCAACGCAGAGCGATGTCATTGTTCAATTGCAAATATATAGGGACTTGACAAAATTGGTTGCATATTCTAGTGTTATTTGTGAAAGGAATATTATGTTTCCATGTCCCCTTAATCAATTCATTACATTTTATTTCTTTTGTTTGTTTAATTAAATTGTGTTATATTATTATTGTCTTGAGTCTCGACTCTTGAACCCTTGCTACTTTTTAGGTCTTTGGTGGGAAAAGTTTGGTAGTGATATGTTGAAACTTAAAAAAATTGTCATACAAATTTTGAGTCAAACCTATAGTATTCCTTGTTAGATGCACAATTGGAGCATGTTTGAGAAAAATCATTCAAAAAAGCACAATCAATTTACACAAAAGCTCTTAAATGACATTTTCCATTACAATTTACAAATTTGCAACATCGAAATTGTAATATACATTTTATACTATACTAGTAAAAAAAAAATTACCAATACAAAAAATTTACTAGACCTAGTAAAAATGTTTTACCAACCTAGTAAAAAAAAATTACTAGAACCAATAAAAAAAATTTACCAGATCCATTTTTTTGGATATACCATGGATGCATCTTTGAGAGATATAAGCACCATTCTTGATGAATTTAAGAATCAACTCATGGAATCAATAAATAAAGTATTTGAAAATTACAAATATGACAAAGATAAGGAACACGTTGAATTGGAATATACTCATGAAAAAGATAGTCACGTGGAGATCAATAAAAATCAAGATGACTGCATTCCCAACAACGAAGGTAAAAACAAAGAGACCAAAGAAGAAGATTTTGTCAATGATACAAGAGTTGATTTACAAAATGAAGAGGATATTAATTTAGAGACTTGTAATATTAAAGCATTGAGGGATACCCTTTGAAGGCAACACCAAGTGAATGAGCAATTGCAGTATGAGCTCGACGAAGCGAGGATCACCTTTCTGGATGTACCAGAGAAAGCTCTTGCTATGACTTCCCATTTGCATAAAGTAAAACATGAGATGAAAATGGAAGCCTCTCTACCCAAGAGAATACAAGCATGTACACCCAACAGGAAAAAATATCTCTCAAAATTCTCCTCGATGAAAAAAATGATGTCATTAAAGCGATGCAGTCTGCAATTTAATCTTTTAAGCAGTTGGATAGTGTCCAACATCATAACAATAGTAATGTTAATGATGAGATCGGATCATGGCGTCCCACTTATGATTTTTTTGAGGTTGGAGCACAAAGGATTACTATTAGTAAGGAGGTAGCAAATGATAAGATGAAGAGGGTGGATTAGGTAGAGATATTTACTAGTGATGGTGAAAATGAATATGAACATGATTAAGAAATGATGTATTTTGATAAAAAAATATTATAATTGAAAATACGCATAAACGAGATTGGGTATACAACAGATATGGTAGACCTATTAGGAGTGGAGCTCAAAGGCCCTCTACTCTGTGGGAGTTCATTTTGTGTAGAGAGCCTCCTCACACTGAGGCTATTTGTGAAGACCCTGATGATATAAGTCAGTTTGAGGCGAGGAACATGTCTGACCTGTTATATATATACAATTTTCTAGGTCATATCCCAATCAGAATATTGAAATTAGTTTTCCATAAGATGTTATCCAAGAAATTTGAACTTCCTTAGACATGTGAAGTTGTCATACATGCAATCGTGACTTCAGATGAATAATATGCCATTATACAACTTGCAAGTGAGAGCTTTGTCTCAACTTCTCTGCAGCTATATTCAGAAGATAAAACAGTGTTTGATGGTTTGAGTGTAGTGTTGTCTCATGTTATGATCTCCAAGGCAACAACAAGAAGGCCAAATTATTATAGTGGTGGAGTCAAGAGTCTTGAGCCAATTAGTTATTCCTGCGATGAGAGGTACATGCAGAAGGATTATTTTCGGTGAAGTAGCCGACGTAATCCTGAGCCCGGAATTAATGAACACGATTATAAACACAACATGAAATCTATTCCATTATGGGATCAGGCAAAAGATGATGAGTCGGATACTCTCTTCTTGACAAAGTTGATGATACATGCATCGACACAGTCTGTTAGAAATCTTGTGAAGACATTTTGACTCGTTACATTGGACCTCTGCTCATGAGTTCGTCTTGAAGGAAGTTGGTTCTGGACATGAGATATGTTCATTCAAAGCAATGTGCATTCATGGATATGGAAACCCCTAAGCTAGTGGATTTTATGTTGGATTTGAATTCACAAAGGTCAAAAAAATTTGACTTTATGAAAATGGAGATTGGGAACAAGTACATCAATGAAAACAAGGAAGAACAATTGAACATGCCTGATTGGGTCCAAGCATTCATCTTTACCCATGCTTCGAGGATGAAGCTTTTTAGGAAGGGATGACTTGTAATATACCTTTTATTTGTATATTACATTTAAATTAATTAAATATAAAGTCACATCTTTTTGTCTAAAAAGACGTGACTTTACTTATTTACGTGTATTTATACGCATTGTTGTAAATTGAATAAGACATTGAATGTAAAGTCACAGTCTACTGATATTTTCAAGGTTATGTTTCAGTGACTTGAAATACTCCATCTTAATTTTAGCAAACCCTTTATTTTGCATGTAGAAGACAAGCGGATGCACCATCAGTAAGTTTGTTCTCTGTAGTGCAGTGTAGTTGTCAACATACATTCCTTTGCTGTAATCATTCTTAGACTAGTACCATAGCATTAAAGACATGCACCTTATCCAAACATACACATTTAGTTATGTATTTTATTGCAGATGCAATTTGGGTGAATTTATTTTGCATAAAAAACATATCTCTCATGTAAATTCATGAATAAAATCTATCAAGCATAAGACAATTTCTAGAATCTTCTTTGGATTATTTTCACCGTAAGAACCAGTCGTTTAGTACGTTAGTCTACAACAGCAAGTTCATGCCCGCTTATACCTGAAATACAAATAGGCAAAAGCTACACCTACACCAGTTGCTACACCTAATCCACAAAGACTCAATGCAGTGCCTCGTGAAACAAGGCGACTTCTGTCTTCGAGACATGCTTTTGCAAGAGAAATGTCTTGTTCTATATGCTGTAACTTGGCATTTAACTTCTCCAGATTATTACAAGATACTTCTTGTTCTATATTCTGTAAAATGGAATTTAACTTTTCCAGATGATTACGAGATGCTTCACATGCGATATGCAACATATTAAGTTCTCTCAGAACTGATTTAACAAACCATGTTTCAATATTTATAACAGGCTCTGCATTATTATCAGGACTTCTACCATGAAACAAAGCCCCACTTGATTGATAAACCCCAGCCAAAAAATCAGGTCTTTCTATATCTTCAGCATCAAAATACTCATCTATCTCCAACTTCGGTAATCCCTCTGAGGATTGTTTCAGTTCCTCTTTGCAGAAACTAGATGCCAGCTTTATCCAATTAGTGAAGGACCTGTGTGCTTTAGTTTCCATAAAGGACTCCACAGCACCTAATAAATAGAAATACAGTTTAACAAATTGTTAGACAACTAAAAATACAAAATAATCTCTTACCTTGAAAAGTGATTCTGATTGAACACAAAAAAAGTCGCATATGAAAGAAATCCATAACCCTGTCTTCTTGTTAGGCTTCTGGTGCTCAATCGTTAGAAACTAAATAGATGCCATAAAGAGTTCCAATCATTTAAGCAGACAAGCCACAGCCAACAGAAGACTAACAACTACTGCCATGTATATAGTCATGTAAAGCAAGTTTACTAACAGTATTATAACATGAAAAATAACCATAACAGCATCAGTGTAACCAAACTATAAATATCATGAGACAACAAACCAGCCATTTCTAATATCATTAACAGTTGCCACCCATTACAACAGAGACGACAGTAGTCTCATACACCAATGTGCCATGAGGAAGCCAAAATTCTACTCTCCTACTCTCTAATCACTAGCAATGAATGAACAATAAAATACCAAAAAGTCAACTAATCAACCTTTACTAAGAGCTTTACAACAAGTATTTAAATAGCCTTTCACTCAAACAGTCATATTGTCCTTTTCCAGTTCTAATTTAGGTTATGAAAGCTAAATACAATTACAAGCTTAATCAGAATATTGCCTCCAAGCATTAAGGTTGCAGTTTGTATGCCAACACTTTCGTTGGCTCAATACCATATATATTATGAATAATTTATAAAGCAATGTCGGTACTGCAAAATGAGCTTCTTTAAGAATCAAAAGCTAAACATCTTAATTAAATGCAAGAAACACATCCCCTTGATCTGGATGAAAATTCGTTTCATCAGAACAAAACTCTCACCAGTTAGACATGGAGGAACTTATACGGGGAGGAAGGTAGAGAAGCATAGCTATAAAGGTAAGATTGCAATTATCGCATAAGCCAATGGACCACAGCTTGCTATTTTCCAGCCATGTGATTGGATTAATTTTAACAAAACCTTACAACAATAAAGCAACTCAAAACACAATTATACCTTCCTGAAATTTTTTTACTATAGATGCATTCATTTCCTATGAAGGGACATTCTGCCCCTAAACTTTAGGGCACAAAAGAGTTAGAGCTAAAAGAAGGAAATCTTGGGAAGCAACTCAACACCATCAAATGTTTCTTAGAGGTGAACATATTTTATTCCAATAATTATTAAGCTTTAAGGACTGGGAATCTTCATCGTTGACTTAGCGTATTCAAGGAGTATAGATCCAGAGGGACCAAGACGAGAACCAGAATCAAATTGACCGAGGATGGTGACTCCTCAAAACTCTACTTTTAGTATATAAAACGAAAATACACATTCGAGAGGATTTTGGAAAAAGGCCCACAAGAAAAACTAACAAGAGCGTGAAACTAAGATAAAACGATATATTTTAGTAGCAATTTTAAAGGATCTTCACCTTTCCAGAATGGCAGACCTACCAGAGAGATAAAAAAGGAAAGAGTGAGGCAGGTCAAAACCTTTGTAGTCTATCCATTAGAGAGACTCTTTTTGTGACCTCTAGATGCAGATGAATTGATTAAGGTTGTTTAAGACATGAGAAATGGGAAATCTCTATTAAAATTAAAGGATGCGCACACATGGAAGACGAAGGAGATATGAGAATATCTTTTACTCATTTCTTGTATACAAATCTTTTCTTTTATTCACGTACCTGGTAATTAGGTGATCTTTACTGACCACTTAATATTAAAATGGGTCATTCACATCTAATATGACCGTTATTTAAAAACACTAATACTAAGTTCGGTCATTGTGACCTTTATTACACACTAACATACTAACGCTAGGTTGGGTAACTTAGTAATTGTGACCCTTATATTAACTTTATTTTCATATTGCTCCTTATTAGAAAGAGATTATTATAATGGTCATACATTAATTTCACCGAAAGAAACAAGGTCCACTTTACAGTTCAGTATGGTGCACTATACAACCTAGTATGGATGGGATGTGTAATGTAATGTAACATTAATAAACTAGAATGAAAGAAAGAAAATTGTGTTATGTAATGTCAAAGTGAAAAAAACACTGACCATAATAATAAAAAAAATCCAGGAATAAAAAGATAAGGTAAATCATTTTAACCTTGACCTTTTAAGCACATAGAAGTTTGCACCTTGGTTTATTTTTTATCCCTCTCGATACTTAATAGATCTGGGGTTAAGATGGAACTATGCTAGTTATACTTAACTTGTACTTTATGATAATAAAATGATTTACGTTAACAAAGTCAAATGTCATATTTATCTTAGCTTAAAAATTTAATTAGTTTCCAAGTATGAGAATATGAATAGTCATTCACTCAATGTACCCATTACACCCCAAATTCTCTGTAGTGTACCCTGCATTTTTTCATGAGATGTGAGCACTCTAATGAGCCCAAAGTGTGATGATTTCTTTGTATGTGGCCATGATGGGATGACTTGATGTACAAGTGTTGGTTAGAGGTTTCCCAGATCTCCTTAGGTGGATGATCATGGCATGTCCTATTCGTCCCCATTCTCAGGGTGCTTGGTTTTATTGCTCCGACTGACTACCCCTTGGAGGTGGTAACTCCCTCTGAAGTCGAGCATTTATGTCCTGGGTAGGTATGCGGGTATCTTGAGGTGAATCTACTAGGATACATGATTTACGGAGCCCTAACTACTCACTTATTATTTTTCTATGTAAAAGGTGATTGCGCTTTGTAAGGGTTGTCACACCCATGGTTTAGCACACCTTACCCACATGGACTCTTTCTCATGTATTTACCACATTTTGTCCATCATAGATGACTCTCCACATGATCATCCAGTGTCACATTTATCGAAGCAATTTCATGTCTTTTGAGGCATATCATGGATTTTGAGGCATTGGTCACACCCTTTGAGACACAAATGGGTTGTTTTCCTCTACATGGACCTCCTCTACACTTGCCATGTGTCAGAGGCCATAATGCCCCCCTCCTTTGGCACTTTTTCTAAAGTATTTTTTTCATTAAACGAGGGCCGACCTCTCTTGGGGCACTTTATGACAACCATGGGGTTTATTTTGAGCCACTTGAATGATGCAAAGGTCATTTAAGTGACTTTGCACTTGATGATGATGACATGGCACTCATTCCTTGCTATGTGGAGGGGCTTTTGGTCATCCTTTAATTACTTATGGAGAAAATTGAAGAAGTCGTCCACTTAGAAGGCTTATTTTTCGCTCGAGGTGAGGTTGTTCCCCTTCTTTGAGATGGACATTGGAGATAGAATGGCCAAGGAATATTCCTTGCCATGTTCTAAGGTCCCCCAAGCCCTTTTCAAGTGGAACGTTGTGTTGATTTTTCTATATGAGATAATAGGAGATGATATATGATCGATTGA
The DNA here is from genome assembly GCA_009831015.1 of Picea engelmannii. Lineage (NCBI taxonomy): Eukaryota > Viridiplantae > Streptophyta > Pinopsida > Pinales > Pinaceae > Picea > Picea engelmannii. Next base: position 575,638 of record ML782651.1, read on the forward strand.
TTATTACAATGATGAGTGTTCCATATATAAAGATCATATGGTGACCATCCATGAAAGGATGCGTCCCTTGGATAATAAATAACTACTTATTTATTATATATATTTATATCTTGTATTATAAATATCATGTCATATAGATATATATCTGGAAGAATGTCTTCCCGATGTTGTCCAAACATCAACACTCTCTCTCAACGAGAGAGACATTCTTCATCATGCCAACGATGGCTCGAATCATCCGTCACAGTCTCTGCGATCAAGCAGCACACAACTGCTCCAAGTGATCTGGTAGTCTCCATGACAATCAGCTAGTAGCATACAACTACTACAATGCCATCCAATAGAACACAACTGTGTTGATCCATAGTAGTACACAATCACTGTCCAGTGGTACATAACCACTGCTAGTAGGACACAAATACTGTCCAGTGACACATAGTCACTGCCAGTGGTAGACAACCACTTCAGTGGCACACAACTATTGTCCAGAGACAAATAGTCTCCGCCATAGTCTCACGACTATGCATGTGTCCCGTAGTTGTCACGCACTCAACGAAGTGTTACGTGACTACAAGGACCATTCTTCCTGATCAGGTCGCCATCTGTGCCACGGGAAGATAATGTCAGTCCTTCTAGATGTCGAAAGTAATGCAATGGGATACAAGGACCATTCTTCTAATCATGTCACTACATGTGTCATAGAAGAATGTCAGTCCCAGACCTTTTTCTCTAATCAAGTCACCACCATATGTGCCATAGAGAAAATGTTAGTCTTGTACCAACCTCCCTAATTCGGTCACCATCCATGCCATAGGGGGCGGACCATTCATCTTGATCAGGTCACCATCTATGCCACAAGAGAATGTCAGTCCTGGACCATTTTCCACAAAGAATGTCAGTCCATGATATATCAGCACTCCCTCTCAACCAAAGGAGTAATATCCACAAGCCCCAGCTTGTCCCTCAAGTATACAAACTTCCCTAGACTCATGACACTTGTTTGTCAGTCTTGGGAGATGTCTCTCTCCCACCTAAACTGAGGGGAAACTCCTTATGCGGCTCTCTCTCTGAGCCAATTGACTCTCTCTGAGATCAGGCTCACTCTAGGTCCGCATGTGATAGCATCTAGCATCTTGAGTCTTTATCATTCCTTGTCAAATCACCATGACTAGGACAAAGACCACACCAGGGTCGTTCACCACAGGTACACCCCTGTGAAAGAATGTCAGCTCAATGCTAACTGACACATGGAAAGCACCTCAAGTACCTCGAATCCATATTATTCCTTGTCATGATCAAGGAAGGACTACGCCTAGGCCCATTTACCACAAGTACACCTTTGTGATAAATGCATCCTATCTTCCTTGGTCTGCAGCCCAGTCTAGGAGAAGGTCCCCCTGATGCTTACTCGGGACATTGTAGCAAAAGGTCTGTCACACATGGCACTCCCATGTGGACTTGTAGAGGCTACTCCCTCTAGAAACACTAGGGTCAACTCCCCATAGTGTGTGACATCAAGGTCAACTCCCTTGACGTGTCCTCATGTGCTCTCCACAAGGGATGTTGAGCTATAAGCCCAAACCCACTTATCCCTCTCGGATAAGTGTCCTCACAGATCAACTCAACTCAGTCATTGAGGAGTATGATCTAGAGAATGTCTCAAGAAGCTGCAAACATTAACACTCCCTCTCAGCGAGGGAGGAATTCTCTGCCACGCCAAGTCTGTCACAAAAGTACTCGAACTTCGTCCTGGTAAGGGGTTTGGTAAGAACATCAACAACTTGTTCATCTGTAGGAAGGTACTGCACCAGTACTGCCTTTCTTTGCACCATGTCACGGATGTAGTTGATATACACAAGACTTGAGCTAGTTCATCCTACAAAGGGTGGACAGTCCCTTGGGGCTAATCATGCTAAGTCATCTTGGACCATACTTGACATATCGAGGTTCTCTCATGAAACCAATGTTTAAGACATATCGAGGTTCCCTCATGGAACTAATGTCTCACAAGACATATCGAGGTTTCCTCATGAAACCAATGTCTTGGTTCCTTCATCTGACCATCTGAGGCACATCAGGATGAAGTCTACATTCCCCCCTACTAGTCCACACAGGACCCTCCCGGGAGAATGTCTCATGAGGGAAGACATTCCAGCATATCATATCAGCATTCCTTCTTAACGAGGGAAGACATTCGCATCAACAAAGCGGTTCACCAACTAGCCAACTGGATGATGGTAAACATCTGTCAGATGCCCTGAATATCAGCAATTTGCTCGTCTGTGTGTTGAAGCCTGGCTACTTCATCTGCACCATGTCTCAGATGAAATCCTACGAGAATCCTTTGAAGCCTCACTGCTTCCATGATTCGCGTCACTGGCTGCGATATATTCTTCCTCTGCAGTACTGAGTGCTATAAGAGTCTGCTTCCACGAATCCTGATTGATCTTGAGCTGAAGTAGCACCCTCTGGTGCCATTTCTGTCAACTGCACTCTCTGCCTGGTCAGAACTATATATCTCTACATCCTCTCTTCATCTCCTGAGACATATCCAACTGTACCACACTGGTACACTTGCTCTGCTGCAACTCAATCTGCTCAATCACGAGTTGGCTCACGGTGCTTACTGCAAAGCACTATCTGGCTCTCTGCTTGAGAGTAGGTCCTCCACTCTCTTTGCAGCTACTCCCTCTGGGATTTTGTAACTGCTAAACACTAAGACTGAGAGTATCTTCTCTACTCTGTCAGAAAATGCCCTCCTCTGGGGCTACTCTCTGTGGAACTAGCTCCTCAACTCTCTCTCTGCAATTGCTTCCTCTGCACCTGCTCTATCTAGAATTGAGAGTGGTTCAATAACTACTCCCTCTAGAGCTGGAGGTGACTCCTCCTCTGTCTTTGTTCCCTCTGACACTGAAGGTAGCTCTTCCTCCTTCTCTAGAGGTAACTCAATCTCTGCTCCCTCTAGATGTAGTACCTCCTCCCTCTTTGGGAGTACCTCTACATACACTGGAACTGTTGCCATGTTTGTTCCCTCAACATCTCATGGCTCGACTCATGTATCGGGACTGCTACAACTACTTTCTCTAAGTCTCATACTGTATCTTCCTCCATCACAAGGTCCATCACCATAGCTTGCGTTCATGGTCACCGGAAATGTCTCTGCTATTTGGCATGGTCTCGTCCTAGGAGGACATTGCTCCTAGAGACTACCTGTCTCTGAGCAACATTTCTAGTGATGTCACTCCATGACATCATGTTGGAAGGTCTTTCCCTCCACGTCTGATTCTTTGCATGAGCTAGATGACTTCCCTTGAGTCTTGACTCCCTCTAATTCAGACTTCAAAATAGATCACGCTACCTACCATGTAATCTCATTGTCCACTAACCAAGTCCCTCCTCTGGAAATTGCACCAGAAAGAGAGAAGATCAAGGGGATTGATCTCCTTTTCTCTTTCATTGCTTGCACACTAGCAATATTGATTATATGCATAACATTATTGAGCACTCGTACCAGGGAAAGTGGCTCAAATACAATAAGGTATCTTCTGGGCTCTCGTACCAGGGAAAATGGTCCTTCAAAGAAACAAGGGTTCCCGTATCAGAGATAATGACCCTTGCTGCCAATTGTATTGCTTCCAATGCCTACTACAGTCACTATTGTCATGAGAAACTGGATTCACCGATAGTCTCATGCAACTTTGATTGTCACAGTGAATCAACGTAGGCTCAAGCATCTGACCAAATAAATCTGCAAGGAGCTTTCAAAGCCATACTGCTTTGCAGACTGCCACACTAGCTGCTATGTGCTCTGCCTCTGCTGTATTGAAGCCTCCATTCACACAGGTCTGTGTCCACATCCAGACTTCTTTATCATTGTCCAGGGATACAACAATCGGAGTCTAAATGAGGTTGTTGTTAAGAATTTCTCTATCCCAGAAATCATACATAGCAATAAGTTGCGGCTATTGCAACATCATCGCAGAGACAAAAGAGCATCAAGCATGAAGCATAACATGACATTTATTATTAAATCGGTGACCTTGTGCTCTTATTTCTCGTTTATTGGTTGATTCAGGTCCTTAATGAATGAACCCATCGTCGATTCCATTGCTCTCATCAACTACCTGTTTTGCAAGATTACAGGCCCTATTTTGTTGGACTAACCGCCGCACCTCTCATGGACTAACCGCCATGCTAGGAACATGGGACTAACTGCCCACTCAAGGTGATGTTGCTGATTTGGAAGTTTACTAACACCTGCGGGTTTTGGTGTAACGACAAATCTTAACATATTTGGCGAATTTACAATCTCCTAGTAAAATACAGAGAAGTTAAGAGCCAACCCTAGCCTAATAGGATACGTTGGAGCCAGCTTTGCCGCAACAATATCCTAAGCAGACTTGTAAGTAAGCAAGGTGTTCTCAACGGCCTCCTTCCTTTCGGCACCTATTTTAAACTCGATCCATTGCGAAGAAAAGGTAAATCCTTCAAGGCTATGACCATGAAGGGAGGGTCCCCAAGAAAACATAAATACCAAAGGACAACGATGTGATTCGAGCCTTTGCTCTACCCTTTGCGAAAGAGGAACTATCATGATCCACTCTCTTGATAGCAATTAAGATTTCTTCAGTGTCAATCTGACGGCAAACCAATTGTTGAGTGAGTTGTCTATTTCTCTACCAATTGATCACCGTCGGTATTGTACACAAGGAATAGATTGCAAGTGTTATTCCCAGACACGATAGCCGAGTTCTGGGTCCACATGGAAACCCATACGAACCTGGTGGTCGGGTGCTACTGGCGGGGCTTGGTGCATATTGCTCGTGCAGGGGAGCACATATAATCAGGGTTGTGGGCTCTTGAAACATCATCGACCTCCAGATGCCCTCTCTGTTCATGTGGAAATTGAGTGGTGACTACCGATTCTCCTTCGCAGAAGACCACGATTGCATCTTCCTTTTACGACCACAAGTTTCCACGTAGCTCCTCCCACACAACAATTATGGCTCTTCCACGCAGAACGGTCTCCTTCAACAAAAGATTGGACTGTGAACCTGCCTTCGATGAGTTTCTCTAATGGTGACTCTCTCAAGAGTACAAGCACACCCTCTATTCCAGCCAATCACACCTTCCGACATGTGATCCGAGTAGCAGTCATCATTCATGTTGAATTCTACTCCAATTTTGCTTTCTACATAACTGATGGACAAACGCACTCCTGGGCCCTCCTGTGAAGGAGTCAAGCCCAGTCCTACTCTGATACCATGTTGATTTTTCTATATGAGATAATATGAGATGATATATGATCGATTGATTATTACAATGATGAGCGTTCCATATATAGATATCATATGGTGACCATCCATGAAAGGATGCGTCCCTTGGATAATAAATAACTACTTATTTATTATATATATTTATATCTTGTATTATAAATATCATGTCATATATATATATATGGAAGAATGTCTTCTCGATGTTGTCCAAACATCAACACGTTGTACCTTGGAGCCAAATCGGCCATCTTAGAAGCTTGACGTCATTCTTGTTGTTGGGGATTTTATGACCCATTTTTTCACTTGGAGGGTCACCCCCATGCTTCATGGAGGTGCCTTGACCTTAGGTATGGACATGATCATGCTTTGGAGACATATTTCAAGGATTTATGGACATTCTTTGAGCATTCTTTGAGCACATTTTGTCGAGGTCGTCCCCTTTTATGAGGGTTTCTAGCATGTAAAGCATCATTTAATTGTAATTTGACTTAGTCTCCAAATTATGTGGATGAGAAGTCACTTTTATTTTATTTCCTTAGGCCTATTTTAGGGAATAAAGAATAGGAAGGAGTTGTGAGCCTCATCTATAAATAAAGGCACACCTCTCATTTCAAATTGTTGTGAATTGTTGGAGATCATTATTGGAGCCATTTAATAGAAGATCTTTACTAAGTGTTATCTTGGTGTTAATTCTTGGAGCTCTATCTTTCTTGGTTATTCTTTTTGGTATTTTTAAAGGCTATTGTGAAATGATTCAAGTTTGTATCTTTTCCTTCTTCCCTAAAACGATTTGGTAAGTGCTTATCTCTTGTCTTTATTAATTTTATACTCCTTGAGAGGGGTTTTAAGAATTATTTTCAAGTCCTTTGTTGATCTTGTTAGTGAAGGCTATTCCATTGGAGAAACCCTTCTTGTAGGGCCTTGGTTTTCATGGTTTGTCTTGATTAGACAAGACACTACTAGCCTTGTGGCCCTAGTCTCATTCTAATCCATAAATGTGGATAACCAATTCTTAGAGGGGAATATATTGACCCTATAAGCCCTAAGTGGAGACAAGGCTTTGAGATTCACTCCCAACAACCAAACACAAAAAACCTAAAAACTCAACTCTTTTTTTTTTATGTCATATAAAATACAAAAAAATATGAAAGAGATAAACTGTCAAAAATATTTATTTCATTGTCTAGAGTAAAGCTAACAATTTACTTTCATTCTTTAGACACTTTCATCTATGGATTTATGCTTCATTTTTAATTTCTAACCCCAAGAAGGAAAATCGGCCCTATTGGTTTTGTACTTCAAAGTTGTATCTAAAGTTTTGTGGCTGATTTAAAGTGTTGTTAATCCCTGAATTTTCACCCTTGAAAATCCTGAGGGTTAAGAGCCAACGTGGTTATATTTGGCTAGCATTCAGAGAGTTGACCCAGTTTGAGCATTTGTGTGAGCCAAGGGTTGTTTTACGTCAGAGACAGGTACATGATCAGTGTAGTGCTAGTTTTTCTTCAAAGATAGAGTTAGCACAACTTTCCATGGATTTGAGAGAGATTGTTATTTTTAGTAGGTGCCCTACTTTTTAGGAGACAGTGTCCGGAGACTCACATGCCAAATTTGAGCATATAGTGTTGGTCCTTGCATGATTATGACCCCGATGACACCTTTTTTCGAGTATCATGTAGGCACTTTCTATTTTTAGCAAGCTGAGTTCCAGGGTTCAAATCAGGATTCTAAGTTTACAATATTGATCCTAGAGACATTCTGAGTCTAGTAAGCCCTTTCCGTGATGACATGCGAGTACTTTCTATTTTTAGCAGGTGGAGTTCCAAGCCTTGCATGTCAATTCTGATTGCATGTTTGGAATCATCATCAAGAATCGAATCCGATGAGTATGATATCATTGACATGCAGCGACATTATGTTTTTAGCATGTCTATTTTTAAACATACTATATTTGGCAACGGTCTCCTAGTGGTCCCAGATATATTTGGCATTTCCTACCTTTTAGGGTCAGACTGTTATTTTTAGAAGTTACTATTTATAGCAGGGGTGGTCACCTTCCAGGGTGACAAGTGGTAGAGTCAAATTTCAACAAGTGGCAGTGTGAGAGTGTGACATGTGGCACACAAATCATTACTGAGTTGGGTGAATTTATCACTGACATGTGGCTTTCCATTGCATGAGTAGCTTGAGTGCATTTTTGAGGACGTGGCATATTCCTAAATTAAAGCAAGGCGTTGTTTCCATCCTTGTACACATTTGCAAACGTGGGCTAAGTCCAATCCACTTAATGTGTCCTTAGAGGCACAATGCCTAGGTTCAAAGCCCATTGTCACATTGACTTGAACCTCTTTCGTCTAGGCTTACTCCTAGGGAAGCCAAGTGGAGTAGACCCTAGTTACTATGTGAAGTTAAAAGTTAATTTCTAGGAGTTGATTTTAGTTGATTAAAGGTTTGGGGGATCTAGCCTATATGCAAAAGCAACAATGCAAAGTGCAAGTCTTTCAATGCAAAAGAAATCATTTCCCTAGGGCGACTAAGACTAGTGCCTAACATTGGGCAAGGGGTCAACTAAGTTTAAGGGATTTTCGTTTTACAAAGATTACAACAAAAATTACAAAAGAATGACTTCACAAGATTTACAATTGGAACAAGATACAACTGAAAGAGATAAACAATTATCTACAAATCTAAGAATTTCTAAAGATACATCAAAAGATACAGTTATACAATTATGGACAAGAAAGGAAAAAAGCACTAACTTGATACTAACTTGAAATACTTGATTGTGCAGGGAACTAAAGATTGCTCAAAGGAAAAGATCACACCAACACATCAAGCCAATAAACCCAAACAATAGAGTGCCTCCAAAGGATGTGCAACTCTAAGGGGTTGTTTCACTAGCATACACAAGTACACAACAACAAACCCAAACAATGAAGTTGCCTCCAAAGGATGCACAACTTCAAGGGGTTAAGCCAATAAAGCAAACACAACTCAAAATTAAATGACAATGCTCAAAAGAAAGCCTCCAAGGGCAAGGGCGCAACTTTAGTTCACCTAGTTAACATCCACAAGTGCTTAAAGTAAATTGCATGAAAAGTAATGGAATTGACAAATGCTTGCAAGATTACTTAAGCTCAAACCATAAAGATATGTAAATGAAGATGCCCCAATGTGTAGTGGATTAATTAGAATTATTAGGTTGTTAAGTTAGAGTATGAATCCTAAACTAAGTGACAACCCCAAAACTCCCCCCGCTTGTACCAAATAGTTGTTGGGTGCTCAATAAGTGAGGCAAACAAAGCCCCACCCTARCTCCACAGGTCAACCCAAGAAAAGAAGTACTCCCAGGAAGGACGCCAAGCATCGTGAGATCATCCCCAATCTAGCACCTCCCGTTGCTTCCTTACAATTATCGTTTTATATGGAAAAGTTGGGTAAGTAGAGGGTGACCTATTAAAACTAGTTAATTTTGGAGCCTATGAGACTAAAGTATATTGAGTTAGTTGTGTGTTGAGTGACTGCAAGATGTGCTTGCAAAGTATCAAGTGCTTGAATGTAAAAGAAATTGCTTGCAAGTGAAAGAAAAGTACTTAACAAAAGTAAAGAACTTGAAAAAGCATGAAGTACTTGAAATGAAACTTGCAAAGAATAAAATAAAAGTTTGTCTTAAGCCATAAAGTTATACCATGCCCATGAGATTGCAAGACATTAAAAGAATGTACTTGTAAAGAGATAAACTTGAAAGCAAAGTACTTGAAGTAAATATAACTTGCAATGAAAAAGAAAAACTAAATGAGCACCATAAACTTATTATGCCTCCATGGGCCTACACTAGCACATGATTACTTCATTACTTAACATAAACCATCATTGAGCATAAAATGAAACAACCACAACTAGTCTAGCCTTATGATTTTGGGGGTTGGAAAAGCCAAGCACACTCCAAGGTGTAGGCAAACAAGTGAAAATAAAATGCTTGTAAATAAAACTAAGTTAAGCAAACCTTAAACAATGGCACAAGGTGAAGGCAAGTCTTTCTTTGTTGTGCCAAGGTGGGTTGACAGAAAACTAAGCTAATAACAGAAAATAAATTGCAGCAAGAAAACCTCACAATTTAGGATGGTTGGCAAAGCCAAGCACTTTCCTAGGTGTAGGCAAAGAAACTAAAAACTTGCAGAAAATTAATTTTAGGAGAAGTGCAAGCCCTTGGTTACTCTTTGGGGGCTTGCTTACAATGATAATAGAAGAGAAATGTTGGGTGAATAGGCACCCCAACTTAGGAGGTTGTTGTTGATGTTTTAAATTCCCAAGTGGGTTGTTCCTTCTCGTTTTTTGTCAAAGACCTGCAAAAACCAGCAAGTAAAACTTGTTGGAAAACTGCAGAAAATGACTGAAAACCTTGCAGACAGTTTTTGTTAAGATAAAACAGAAATATAAAGTGAAATATAGTGGTATTTGTAGTCAATTTTGATCTACTTCAGCATACAAATCTACCCATATACTCAGAAATCAAAACAGAAAAGCAAACCCGAAACTATAAGAGGAAATAAGATTATGTGGAAAATGCAACTTCCAAATCTAAAGTTGCTCCTTCTCAACCCTTAGCAACCTGCAAGCAAATGAGACAAAGCTACAAGACCAAGTAAGAGGTAAGTAGATCCCAAAACATCCACAAAATACTTTGAAGAAGAAAGCAAACTACTCTACCTAGATCTAGAGCAATACTATTATAGATCTATCCAAGCAAAGTACTTTGCTTGGATCTCCTACTCTAATCTAGAAACTAAGAACTCAAATAATGCACAAATACAAGTCACCTCAATGAGATCTAAAACCAAGCATCACGAATACTCCAAATGTCAATGGTTTCCTCCAAAGATTCTTCTATTATGAGCGAGTTTGAGCAAATACTTGCTACAAGCTTGAGAAAAGAGAGAGCAATATGGGAGAGAGAGAGAGTGGGAGAGATTTGGGTATAGTAACAATACACTGAGAGAAGATGAGAAATGAGGGTGAAAGGGCCTCTATTTATACTTGGGAAGGAAAAGTTACTCCTCTTAGATCCTTTACAAGTGTCAAAACAAGAGCAAGAATCATCATCTCTAGGAGGGGGGCGCAACTTTAGGGTTTTCGAGAGGTGAGGGGGATGAGGGATGCGTGAGGGGGATGGGTAATCCCCTTTTAGACCACCCAACACTAAGGTTAGGCACTAGGGAGGGCGCACTATGGGTTAGGGAGGTGTTCCCCCTTTAATTTTTTGAGTTGGGACATTAACTTCCTCAAGGGGGGCGCAACTGTTAATGTTTATGCCCTTATTATAGTTCTTTGCATTTCAATAGATAAGAGCATCATAAGAACAAGATCACTGAGAAATACACATTCACAAGAGACACAACATTTATCCTGAGAAACCCTCTAGGGGAAGAAAACCCAGCAAAAACTTCCTTATCATAAATTGCCAATACAATGTCAAGAGATAACTCAAACCAATACAGATAGTCCTCTCCAAAAGATGTGCCACTCTTCTCCCTCTCTCTTTTGCCGGTAACAGATCAAAACTTGTCTCTCAAACTGAGCAAGTGAGTTGTGATAAAATGAGGCGCTAGCCTCCTGTATTTATACAAGTTCTAGCACGTGTGAAGTGTCTCTTCACTGGCAGGGACGACTTCTCAATCTGGGTGGGTAAACCCACCTTTATTATATTTCTGGGTCTCTTAATTAACTGCTGGGACCGACTTCTTATTCTGCCTATTATAATTGTCTATTGACCATTCCGCAAAAGGGGATTTGGTCCTAATACAATTACCGACATGATTAATCCACAATGGGGATTAATCCTATGAATAAAATAACAATAATAATAAGAATACTCTTTGCAGTTACATTATTTTAACAGCAACTTCCCTAGGGGAGTGAGTGATATGAAGTAATAACAAAGTGAGGGGATGTAGAAAGGTTAGGAAAGGGGTTAAGATAGCTTAGGTATGGGTTTGGGTAAGTTCTCCCACTTTCTCTCTAACCATTTACTCATATTACAAAAAGTTGACATTTTGACTATGTCAATATAAGCAATTAAATTGTTGTTTTGGACTCACTAAGACTCCTCATGGAAAAACACCTAGCAAAACTTGTCCAATTGATCTGAAATTTGGTTCAAGGGTGTAGGGGGCCTCATTCCATTTCTTTTGAGCACAAATACCCCTATCAAAAGCCCAAGGACCTAGTTTTTACATTTTTCATTAAAAATTAATTAAAATTACCCATACTTAGGCAATTTTAATAAATAAATAAAAACCTATCTAGACTCGACGAAATTCCGCAAAACTTTAGGAGATGTCTTACGTGGTCATTTACAACATTCCTAGACACTAGCAACCAAAGGGATAGACCATTAGAACATCTTTCACCACTTTGAAGGAATTATTTGTGGGAGTGAAACACTCAAGGGAAATTAATAAGGTTGGTTAGGACAAATTAATAACCTGAGGAAAAAAAACACTCTGTGAAAGGGACTCCTCTAATGATGAAGTCCTAAGGAAACTGACCTAACTATGATCCATGCAAACCCATTACATTATAATCCCACGCAGGGGAGCGGAAATTCCATTACAAAAAGAAGTGTTGAAGGCCAAAATTGCTTTGTAGAACCAGTAAGTCTCTGACTTGGTAGCACCTGATGGTGCATATCTTCATGGTACATGGAGTTGAACCCCTAATTGAATAGGTGGTCAACATCTGGCTCTACATGGGGACGTGTGTCTGATCTTCACTTTGGAAAGGAGAGCATACGAGAATCTAGTATCTACAAAACAAAGTGCTCACCAATACCCAACATAAATATACAAATAAAATGCTATAAACAACAATTACATAATGAAATAACTATTGTACATCTACAAAATGAAACTATGATACAACAAAACATCTAAGTACATAATAACATAACAAATGAAATAATACAAAAATGAAAGAAAAGGAGAAGGGTTAGAGATACGTTACAAAGGGTATCCCTTTGGAGACCAAGTTGCCATATGAAGAAACACTTCAAGGGGCGTCCTCTCACTAGCATGTCTGACTTTATGTCATCCCACTGGCTGAGAAGAGCTGCTAGAAGACTGATACACTTTATCCTGACTTCTGATTTTTCCATGTGGATCTCAGTTTCTAACCTTAGGCCACTTGGGACAATCCTCCTTAAAAAATTTCTGATGATTTTGCATAGGTGCCAAGTGACAAATTTATGCACTAAGTTTTTCCTTAAAAGGCTTGGCATACCTCTTCATAGGGATGATATACTTTACTTGATCAATATTAACCTTATCATCCTTACGACTTTTCATCATATTTCCATCACACATTCTGTTTTTTAATTTCCCAATTTCTGAAAAATAAGGAGGGTGTGGCCCAAGAATTCCATCTAACCTCTTCTGACATCTAACTGATTTATTTAATGAAGGTTGAGCTGATAACACATTTTCAACTGAAAAATCCAACTCTGACTTTAATTCTGAAGGAGTAAAATCATTTTCTATCTTATCCAAAACTTCCTCAAGAAAAAGTCCATCAAAAGAGTCCATGGTGTCCCAAACACTACAAATGCTTGGGGGTTCACTTTTAAGTTCCATCTTGGTAGATGTTAGAGAAGTGGACTCTATCTCATAACATCCCATCTCTAGCTCCCGATATACAATATCATTCTTGGGATTCCTAGGATCCTCAACATGGTACTTCCTTTCCAACTCCCTGTTTAATCTAAACATGGAACCATTTGGAGTTGGAATGGTGGCATAAGTTAAATCCATTTGCAAATTACCACCTAAATCTCCAGTTGTCTTCCTTGACAACAACATACCCCAAGTATCAGACACATCAATCACAACAATGTCCATCTCAATCATGATATCTGGGAATGTAGCCAAGTGTACTTGTAATCCTTTAATCAAACCATGCACCTGAATCGTCTTGCTATCCATAGCACAAATGATATGATAAGGTCTAGATATTCTTAAGTTTAACTGTTCCATCACTTTCTTAGTCATAACATTTGAGCTAGCTCCTGAATCAAGCATACAATTGTGAAGAATAAAATCATTCATGAGCAAGGATAGGTAAAAAGGTCTATTCTTTTCATTCCCCCTATCCATATTCTGCAAAATAAAAGGTGCATCCTGATAAGCTACCACTGGTAGAATGTTAACATTATTCTGAGAAGGATTTTCTATGGCTCTAAGTAGCTTCACCCTCTGAGAAGGAATCTTCATTATTTCTGACACAGGCACCAACATCTTTGCATTACTTAACCATCCACCCAAGTCAATATTAAATTTGAGCTTGCATACACATTTGACTTGGGAGGGGTTGGGGCTACCTTGGGAATGTATGCTTGATTTCTATTTTCATTCCTTTGGTAGGTAATGCCTCTATATCTAGCCATTTCAACTACTTGTTGTGGAGTAGGCTTAGGACCAAAATTTTATGTTTCATTATCCCCCACAACATTATTCATGTTATTTACCCCCTCACTATGTTCCATCAAATCCATCCAATCATACATGCCAACATTATACTCATGACCAAACATATTAACGTGTTCATTTTCTGCTCTATAAGGTCCCATCTCATCACAAAGGTGAAGGAAGACTTGGCAAGTTGATTCTTCATGAAACTGTCCACAAGGTCTACAATAAGGAATAGCTTGGTGGTCAACCAAGTTAGTGGATTCAAATGGATTTGGTGGTCTTTGATCTTGGGGAGGAGGTTTCTTAGGCCATTTGTCATTTGGCCCATGTTGGGGTTTGTTATCCACCAGTTTGCACAAGCTGGATTTCTTGAAGAGCCGCCAAAGAATGAACAATTAGTGCTCATATGACAGAGTTCAGAGTTTAGTCGGTCTTATGAAAAAAACACTTTTTTCCGCATTTCCACCATTGTAATAAATGACCTGAGTATGAGATATTGTAAAAAGTTATTGGCCACCTAAGACCTAGGCACGAACATGTACTCTAGAGTGTTTTTTTTCACTTGTTAATTATTTTTTCTGCTTGCCTTTGTGAGCGATTAAATAATTTCTAAGTTTTTTCACTCAGAAGACGAACTCCAGAGCTGGAGTATGTGTTGGTGGTTAGGCCTTGGCATGGAAAACCAATGTCTAGTGTTTAAATGTATATGAGCTCATATTAGATCATATTGATTGAGTCATTTGGAAATTGCAGCTAGGTTTGATAGGTTTTTTTTAATATTTCAGTGAATTAATTAAATTCCCGCAAAAATTGAATTTTTTAATTCTGAGTCAATAAATTGTAAAAATATGGCATCAAACATTGTCAGATGCCATATTTATGGTCGTTTTCCAATCCAAAGTACCATATAAACCCTTATTTCCCATCTTTCGAGACAAAAAAGTGATTGTTATCACTAAAAAATCAAATTTACTCGAAATTTATGGAAAAGGGGTAATTAAATTCATTTCCTATTTTTTAGGAGAACTGGGGAACATGTTGGAAACATGTTTTTCTCATGTCCCCAGTTGACTGGAAGCCTAGGCGAGTTAAGCTAGGGTGAGGTCGACTTCACTAGGGTGATGTGGACATGGGGGAGATCCCAATGAAGGGACTCAACCCCACAATCCTAAGTGGCGCATTCTAAAAGAGGGGCACACATCCCAATGCTCATACGCATCTCCTAACTACCCCTTCACTCCACCTCACCCCACTCTCACCTCACTCACCCTCCACTCTACACCACTCCCTATCCACTCCACTCATCACTCCCATTCACTCACGCATCTCCCCTCACTCACGCATTACCTAACCCTAGCGCATTCCTTCTTGGAGTTAGCAACACCTAAAGCTATAAAGCTAAGGCTACCCCTCCTCCATTCGTGAGAGTTGGAGCTTGGGAAGACAGACCTATTGTATCATTGCATCATTTGAGAATTGAATAAAGAAGACTTTGGAGTTCTATTGTTGTGGATGCTATGTGTGGATGCTTGGATCTAGTGCCATTCTTTTTATGAGGTAACTTGTATCTTGTATTTCAATTGTGTAATTCATTTGAAAGGCTTTGAAGGTATGCTATCATACAGTAGGATAAGATAAATCTAGTTTGATTCATCTTGTTTGTTCCTTATAAATCATAGACTTTTATATTGCATGCTTCGTTTTCAGTTAAACTAACATGCATGTTTGAGCATTGTTTTGTGTAGGGAAGACCTTTAACAAGTGTTTGCAAGATTGGAGTACATTGTTGCAGGTTCCTCGAGCTTGGAGGATTGATAGGTTGTTGCTTCAACCATCATTGTCCAAGAGTTTCAAAAGATCGAGTTCCCTCTACTCTTCATCAAAGGACCCCATCGCCCATAAACTTTCAATTTTTGAAAGAAAAAGAGTTTCTTCTTCTCCCTCTCATTTCTCTTTAAATTTATTTGGTTCCTCTTTCATTGCATGCTTAAAAAGTTAATCTTAAATCAAAAGTTTAATTTAGTTTCCTTTGCATACAAAGTTTCTAAATCTAGTTAGAATTTTTTCAATTCAAAGAAGTAGATCTAAGGCATTTTCTAGCCTATTTTCTCCTAGATTTGAAGCTAGTTAAGTGTCTTGTTTAGCGTTTAAGATCAAGCTAACTAACTGTCCTATGCTTGTTGTTTTAGGACAGAAAACAAAAATAGTTAGAAGACCCTAAGTTTAGTTCATAAAAAGTGTCTAAAAAGTCCAAAAAAATCATTTTTTGCCTTAGAATTTTTTCAGAAAAAATTTTGATAATTTTTTTTAGTCTTAAAATATTTTTCGTCGTCTTTTAATAAACTTTGTTTGTTGTTTTCTTGCAGCAATAATAGGTCCAAGGGGAGATTCTGCCAAATTTTGGCGAAATCAAGGCTTCTGGGACACCCTGGGGGGTTTTAACTTCATCAACGAAGTTTTCCCTTTCTTCTTCTTTCTTGTACTTTCTTTAATGATCCAAAAGTTATAAGGATCCATTTTCTTTCCTAAAGTTAAAGCCCAAAGAGAACCTTTGTTCTCTGTTGTAATAGTTGCAATAAAAGAGAGCCCTTTTGTGCCCAGTTTCTCCATCCCCATTAGGGGGATTTGTGCGTCTTTGTGTGGTTTTCTTTCTTGATGCATGCTTAAATCTCTTAATCAAACACACAAGTCAAGTAAATCGAACACATACTCATTATTTCACATGAATGGCTAATTAATGAATTTTGAATCTCTTATGCATGTTTAGTCCAGATTACTTCAAGTCTTTCCAGCAATAAATCTTGCAACCTTTTCAATTTCTAAAGTATCTTGTAAATTATCTTTCAACCACAAAGCAGGGTACTAAATTTAAGTGTTGCAACAAATCTTTCCCTTTTTTCAAGTATTTGTGCAAGTCTTTCAACTACAAAGCGGGGTACATAATTTATCTCTTTCAAGCATTACAAAGTAATTGAACCTTGTTTGTAGTCTAATTAGGGAAATCCTACAAGGAATCTTCGCTTTAGTGGAAATGTAAGAGGATTTGTGAGGTTATCTAGTGGGAACTTTGAGATCTAGGTTCTCCCTGTCGGATCCCCCCACACTTTCTTGAGGTTGTGTGTCAAATCAGAGGGTTTACCTTGTTGGATCTGCGGCATTGTTCAACCTCCACTTTAGGGACCCTTCCTAAGGACCAAATCTAGTTTAGACAAACATTTACTTTACTTGCAGATAAAATTCTCTCACTAACTAAACATTAATTTACCTTAATAAAACTTTTGATCTACATTGCCCACGACTCCATTTAAGGCACTGGTATAATTGGTATATCTATTTTTCATGTGAGCAATCTTTTACATTCATGCATTTTGTCTAATTTATATGCTTAAATCTTACAGATCTCGTATCCTTTGATATATGTATGTTTATGAGCAAGTACTTTATGATTATGATGATGATGATGAATGTTAAATGTTGATTGGTTAAGTTTTATTTCAAGCAATAAACTCCTAGATTAAAGTTCTTTTGTTTTCTTAGTTAAAGAGCCTTAGATTATTTTTATAGAGACTACCCCCCTTGGCTTCGCTAGGAGTTGGCCTAGATGGAGGAGTTGAGGATCAAGTGACAGCACCTTGACTCAAAACTTGCCCCCAAGGACACACCAAGTGGATTGAGGGTTTCTTCCACGTTACCCCAGGTGTGCATAAGGACGACAACAGGGTCTACTAGCTCGACCCCTTTCCATGGCTATCAACCTATTTTGCATGGCATTCAACTGATTAGCATGATTAATATCCATTTGTTTAATCAATTGAGTGAGTTCCTTAATGCCATCATTAGGAGCCCCTTGACCTTCAACCTTCTTTTTCTTTTCCTCATAAGGTTGAGAGGAAGCTCCTCTAGAAAAACCAGGAATGTTAGACTTCCTAGCATCCTGCATATTTTTATCAATCTTCACAGCCATATCTTGTGCATTTTTAAGAGTTTGAGGATACTTATTCCTTAGTGCATATCTCATCTCCCCCTCAAAAGCTTCCATATAATATATCAAGATTGCAGCTTCTGTAGGCATTATTATATTAGGGAGACTTTTTACCAAGTCATTAAACCTCTTGTTAAATTCTTCCATTGTCTCATTTTCTTTTTTATGACTTGAACTAAGGGCAGCTAGAAGAAATCTGTTTTCTTTTTTATCACCCCACCTTTTCTTGAAAGCAAACACTATTTCGTCTAGGGTGCTGAATTTGTTCGGGTCAAATTCTGAAAACCACTCAGCAACATCCCCCTCTAGGGAGAACACAAACAATCTCATCTTCACATCCTCCTCATCATGCCCATAACACCACTTATTAACACAACAGTTAAAACTCACAACGTGAGAATGTGCACTAACAGCATTATCTCCTGAAAAACAAGGCAACTTCTCAATAGATTTGTCAAGAATCGTGTGGGGAGCCCCTTGGATTACTGCAAAATTCAAAGGCCTCAAAAACATACTGATGATAGCGTTAGCGTTATTAGTAGGAGTATTAACAGTTGATCGATTATTATTAGCTTGGAACAAGTATTGGATATCAGTGAGTGCTTCTTCTCCAAGACTTTCAAGTAGCCTTCTAGGAGCAAGGTGATTTAACCTTCTCAGGTTCAGGAAAAGAATAAATCACTCCTTGTGAAGTGCTCCTAGTAGTATACTTGACAGATTTGTTCAATGGAGTCGCCACTTAAAGAGAAAGCAAACAAAAACAACCAATTCAAGTTAAAAAAAATTATGGACTAAAGTTTATTGCTTAGTTCTTCAAAAATGAATTAGTTAAGTAATTTAAACCAAGGATAAAAGACTTATCCCCGGCAACGGTGCCAAAGATGTTGTCGTCCTTATACACAATTGCAAATGTGGGCTAAGTCCAACCCACTTAGTGTGTCCTTGGAGGCACAAGGCCTAGGTTCAGAGCCCACCGTCACCTCAACTTGAACCTCTTTCGTCTAAGCTTACTCCTAGGAAAGCCAAGGGGGGTAGACCCTAGTTACTATGTGAAGTTAAAAGTTAATTTCTAGGAGTTGATTTTAGTTGATTAAAGGTTTGGGGGATCTAGTCTATATACAAAAGCAACAATGCAAAGTGCAAGTCTTTCAATGCAAAAGAAATACTTTCCCTAGGGTGACTAAGACTAGTGCCTAAGATTGGGCAAGGGATCAACTAAGTTTAAGGGAGTTTCGATTTACAAAGATTACAACAAAAATTACAAAAGAATGACTTCACAAGATTTACAATTGGAACTAGATACAACTAAAACAGATAAACAATTATCTACAAATCTAAGAATTTCTAACGATACATCAAAGATACAGTTATACAATTATGGACAAGAAAAGGAAACAAGCACTAACATGATAGTAACTTGAAATACTTGATTGTGCAGGGAAATAAAGATTGCTCAAAGGAAAAGATCACACCAACACATCAAGCCAACAAACCCAAACAATAGAGTGCCTCCAAAGGATGTGAAACTAYAAGGGGTTGTTTCACTGGCATACACAAGTACACAACAACAAACCCAAACAATGAAGTTGCCTCCAAAGGATGCACAACTTCAAGGGGTTAAGCCAATAAAGCAAAACACAACTCAAAATAAAATGRCAATGCTCAAAAGAAAGCCTCCAAGGGCAAGGGCGCAACTTTAGTTCACCTAGTTAACATCCACAAGTGCTTAAAGTAAATTGCATGAAAAGTAATGGAATTGACAAATGCTTGCAAGATTACTTAAGCTCAAACCATAAAGATATGTAAATGAAGATGCCCCAATGTGTAGTGGATTAATTAGGATTATTAGGTTGTTAAGTTAGAGTATGAATCCTAAACTAAGTGACAACCCCAAAACTCCCCCTGCTTGTACCAAATAGTTGTTGGGGGCTCAATAAGTCAGGCAAACAARGCCCCACCCTAGCTCCACAGGTCAACTCAAGAAAATAAGTACTCCTGGGAAGGACGCTAAGCGCCGTGAGATCGTCCCCGATCTAGCAGCTCCCATTGTTTCCTTACAATTCTCGTTTTAGATGGAAAAGTTGGATCAGTAGAGGGTGACCTATTAAAACCGGTTAATTTTAGAGCCTATGAGACTAAGGTATATTGAGTTAATTGTGTGTTGAGTGACTGCAAGATGTGCTTGCAAAGTGTCAAGTGCTTGAATGTAAAAGAAATTGCTTGCAAGTGAAAGAAAAGTACTTAACAAAAGTAAAGAACTTGAAAAAGCATGAAGTACTTGAAATGAAACTTGCAAGGAATAAAATAAAAGTTTGTCTTAAACCATAAAGTTATACCATGCCCATGAGATTGCAAGACATTAAAAGAAAGTACTTGTAAAGAGATAAACAAAGCAAAGTACTTTAAGTAAATATAACTTGCAATGAAAAAGAAAAACTAAATGAGCACCATAAACTTATTATGCCTCCATGGGCCTACACTAGCACATGATTACTTCATTACTTAACATAAACCATCATTGAACATAAAATGAAACAACCACAACTAGTCTAGCCTTACGATTTTGGGGGTTGGAAAAGCCAAGCACACTCCAAAGTGTAGGAAAACAAGTGAAAATAAAATGCTTGTAAATAAAACTAAGTTAAGCAAACCTCAAACAATGGCACAAGGTGGAAGCAAGCCTTTCTTTGTTGTGCCAAGGTGGGTTGAAAGAAAACTAAGCTAATAAAAGAAAATAAATTGCAGCAAGAAAACCTCACGATTTAGGATGGTTGGCAAAGCCAAGCACTTTCCTAGGTGTAGGCAAAGAAACTAAAAACTTGCAGAAAATTAATTTTAGTAGAAGTGCAAGCCCTTGGTTACTCTTTGGGGGCTTGTTTACAATGATAATAGAAGAGAGAAATGTTGGGTGAATAGGCACCCCAACTTAGGAGGTTGTTGTTGATGTTATAAAGCCCAAGAGGGTTTTTCCTCCTCGTTTTCTGTCAAAGACCTGCAAAAACCAGCAAGTAAAACTTGCTGGAAAACTATAGAAAATGACTGAAAACCCTGCAGAAAATTTTTGTTAAAATAAAATAGAACTATAAAGTGAAATATAGCAGTATTTGTAGTCGATTTTGATCTACTTCAGCATACAAATCTACCCATATATTCAAAAATCAGAACAGAAAAGCAAAACCGAAACTATAAGAGGAAATAAGATTAGGTGGAAAATGCAACTTCCAAATCTGAAGTGGCCCCTTCTCAACCCTTAGCAACCTGCAAGCAAATGAGACAAAGCTACAAGACCAAGTAAGAGGTAAGTAGATCCCAAAACATCCACAAAATACTTTGAAGAAGAAAGGAAACTACTCTACCTAGATCTAGAGCAATACTACTATAGATCTATCCAAGCAAAGTACTTTGTTTGGATCTCCTACTCTAATCTAGAAACTAAGAACTCAAATAATGCATAAATACAAGTCACCTCAATGAGATCCAAAACCAAGCATCAAGAATACTCCAAATGCCAATGGTTTTCTCCAAAAATTCTTCTATTATGAGCAAGCTTGAGCAAATACTTGCTACAAGTTTGAGAAAAGAGAGAGCAATATAGAAGAGGGAGAAAGAGAGAGAGTGGGAGATATTTGGGTATAGTAACAATACACTGAGAGAAGATGAGAAATGAGGGTGAGAGGGGCTCTATTTATTCTGGGGAAGGCAAAGTTACCCCTCTTAGATTCTTTACGAGTGTCAAAACAAGAGCAAGAGTGATCATCTCTAGGAGGGGGGCACAACTTTAGGGTTTTGGAGAGGTGAGGGGGATGAGGGATGAGTGAAGGGGATGGGTAATCCCCTTTTAGACCACCCAACACTAGGGTTAGGCACTAGGGAGGGCACACTATGGGTTAGGGAGGTGTTCCCCCTTTAATTTTTTGAGTTGGGACATTACTTCCTCAAGGGGGGTGCAACTTCCCTAGGGGAGTGAGTGATATGAAGTAATAACAAAGTGAGGGGGTGTTGAAAGGTTAGGAAAGGGGTTAGGATAGTTTAGGTATGGGTTTGGGTAAGTTTTCCCACTTTCTCTCTAACCATTTACTCATATTACAAAAATTTGACATTTTGACTATGTCAATATAAGCAATTAAATTGTTGTTTTGGACTGACTAAGACTCATGGACAAACACCTAGCAAAACTTGTCCAATTGAGTTGAAACTTGGTCCAAGGGTGTAGGGGGTCTCATTCCATTTCTTTTGAGCACTAATACCCCTATCAAAAGCTCAAGGACCTAGTTTTTACATTTTTCATCAAAAATTAATTAAAATTACCCATACTTAGGCAATTTTAATAAATAAACAAAAACCTATCTAGACTCGACGGAATTCCGAAAAACTTTAAGAGATGTCTTACATGGTCATTTACAAAATTTCTAGACACTAGCTACAAGAGGGATAGACCATTAGAACGCCTTTCACCACTTTGGAGGAATTATTTGTGGGAGTGAAAAACTCAAGGGAAATTAATAAGGCTGGTTAGGCCAAATTAATAACCTGAGGAAAAACAACACTCAGTGAAAGGGACACCTCTAGTGATGAAATCCTAAGGCAACTAACCTAGCTATGATCCATGCAGACCCATTACATTATAATTCCACGCAGGGGAGCGGAAATTCCATTACAAAAAGAAGTGTTGAAGGCCAAAACTGCCTTGTAGAACCAGTTAGTCTCTGACTTGGTAGCACCTAATGGTGCATATCTTCATGGTACATGGACTTGACCCCCTAGTTGAATAGGTAGTCAACAGGCGTGTTGAGTTAATAAACACTCAATTCGTTTTGTTTTTCCCTTCACTCTCCTTACTTATTTCCCTTCTCACCATGCATGTGTTTCCTTTACCACATGTATTTTCCTCTCTTGAATGAGCATTAACTCCTAAATTTTAGGTCGCAACACCCTTCTTACACATGCGCACTCCATTAATTCCCTTATCTCCCTTATATGTCCCGTCACACACCTCCCATCTCCCATATTCCTACCGTAAAAGTTAATTAATGTGCTTGTTATCGCACAATCTGTACTTGCCTAAAGCTCAGAGCAAGTAGATACCAGATTGGCGTAACAGGGGGTGACCTATCACTGTCACCTTAATAGGAAACCCCTTTCTATTTAGGAGTATATCAATGTACCCCAGGGGAGACGTCCCCAGTGACCTGAGGGTTTGAGAAGGTTAAGGCAAGAAAGTTTCCCCCTCTGACAAGTCACTCAATTTCAAAGGTTCTTTGTGTCTTATAGAGGTGAAGAAAAAGAGTAATATTGTGCACCTGCCAAGAACAAGACAACAAAATAGAAAATGGGCACTTTCCAAGTACCAAAATGATGTTAATGCTTCATAAGACAATGAACTATTAAAAAATATACTAGCTGATATAAAATTGCAGCAGTACAACAATTTACAACAGAAATGATAAATTTGTAACAACCACAATAACCATGCTTCAAAATGCTTGAGAAAAGACTAGAATAGTAGCTTTAACTAGGCAAATTTATATTTGATAGTCACAAGCAGATTTAGCAATGTCTAGCTAGCAATACATGTCACTTTTGAGGTCAGTTTGTTGTTGTTAGATGGTTGTAGCAATCTTTTGCAACAGCAGCATGTTAGTTAGTGAATTAGGCTAATCTAGGGTTAGTAGGAGTTAGTGAATGTTCGAAGGAAGATAGTCTGAAAGTTGTTTGATCAATCAATTACTAGTAGTGAATAGACTAGTGCCTTCTAGGGTAATGTAGTCAATGATAGCAACAACAACTCTTGGAGGGAAATAGCAATGATAATACTTAGTCAAAAAAAATGGAAAAGATATGAGAGGTGTTAGTAACCCAAGGCCTCAAACATCCAAGTCCTAGAGAGATAATTGCTAGAAAGTAAGGAAACTTAGGCCCTAGCGATTTCTCTTTCCTTAGACAATTTGAAATCGGGAGGAGCAACACTACAGGATGGGATGGTGGGAAGTGACTTTCAGTGGCCAAGGAAGCCACAAGGAGAGATAAGACACTTTTCAAAGGTAAAAAGGTTAATTAATTAATTAAAGTGATTTAATTAATTAATCACTTTAATTAATTAATTAAATATTAATAAAATGAAAGTCACTTTGGAGGGACAAGGTGAGAAGGAAGTATAAAGGAAAGGCAAGGGCCTCTATTCATTCATTCATGTATGTTTATCTTTTAGATATCTGGCTTCTAGCTAGAGGGCCCATCTCTTGGGGGTTTTGAGGGTTTTGACTTAACAAACCCTAGAGGACGATTCGATGGTGAAAGATTCCACCTAGCTTGTCCCAAGATTGGTCTCGGAGATGCAATACTCTCCCACACCATTCTAGTTCCAAATCTACTCAGTTGCAGGAGGATTCTACATCAATTACAGGTGCAGAGAAAGAGAGAGGGCGCAGTAGTTGTGGGTTTCCAGCAAGAGGGGTGCACCATCCATTGAGGGAGATTTCGATCTAGCTGAGGAGAAGAGATTTTGGGAATTCCAAGTATTGGGTTTCCTTTGCAGGTTTCATAGCATTATTCTTGGTGGATTCTAGAGGTATTTTGGTGGAGGATTCATTTGTATTGAGAGTGGGACGATTTCCCAAGAGGAGGGCGCACCACACTTTAGAGGGTGGCTAGATCCATGGGTCTAGCAAGCTAGTTGAGCACTTGGGTTTTCATTGTCGTGCATGTTATCGCTCAGTTTGTAGGATAGGTCAAGTAGCTTTGAAAGGGAAAGGCAAACTAGCGTAACAGGAGCTTCCCCACCCACTGTCACCTCGATGGGGAGCTCTTTCTATTCGGGGTGGCTAATCCCAAGGGAGACGTCCCTAGTAATCTGGGGCTCTGAAAGGTCTTAAGGTTTATAGGATCAAGATGAAGATTTCCTTTCAGAGATTACTGCCAAGGGAGATAGTCAAGGATGAAGGTATTCCACTGAGAAAGGCACCTGTTTGCGAGACACGGCAAATAAAACTAAAACGTGCAAGCAGTGGTTAGTACTTCAAATGCTAATGACTATCTTCAATATATATGAGCAATGATTAATGTAATTATTGACGAAGTCAATAATTGCAAATAAAGACAATGGCATATAATATCACTTCTTCAATAAATACAAAAGACACTTGCATTCAATGTACCAAATCAATTCTCATGTTCTCACAATGCATTAAATATGCTCATATATAAATATTGTTGCTGCGTCACTATACAATTTAAGGGTGACGTCAAGCTTAGTTCTAGGTTAGTTTTAAGAGGCAAAGAAGTGGACGTTTTGCAAATTAAGTCAATGAAAGCAATCTACACATCAATGCCAAATGCTAGATGGCAAGGTCACAACGTTTATACCAAATAAGAGATCAAAACAGGTGTGACGTCAGCCCTAATCTAGGTTAGGTTAGCTAGACAATAAAGGTGAACGTTTTGCTAATTGGGCCAATGAAACTGCTCAACACCTCTATGGCTATCAATGGATGACCTAGC
>ML782651.1:689934-702266 GCA_009831015.1 Picea engelmannii
ACCTTAACCTTGACTGAGAATTACTCCGGAAGCAAACCCTAGGCTAGATAGCCAAACAAGGTGTAGCGCATCTTCCTCCAAGGATAGCGCACCAACAATAGCTGATCAAATAGTCCAAACCCTAGCCAAGAGATAGTCCAAGCTAACACTGAAACTGCTAGCTGCAGCAGCTACACCTACAGCTCTCCTCCACACGTGCGCACCAAATTGGGAACTGCAGTGTGCATTAGTTGTTGTTTGCAATTCTAAGATGTGTCAAATGAGAACTGGCGCCCTGTATTTATATTGGTTCTGCCAAATTTGTTGGGGCCGACTTCTCCTTCTGGATATGTGTCTGTTCAGTATATTATTATTATTTCTGGCCGACTTCTTCTCTTGGAGGCTAATAACCTAATATTAATTATCTTCTTGAGCCAACAAGACTTCTAGGGTTATTAGCCAACTCATTAGGGTTTTCTCTTACTTTCCGAAGTCTTCTATTCTCGTCAGGTTCACACGTGGAGGTAAATACCTCCCGCAGCTACCATAATATCAACACAAGGTACCATCAGATCTGAGTCAGAGAGGAGGACATCCACAAAACAACGTTCAGATGTCATTACAGGCACTGTGAGTTTCTAGTCATGCCCTTTGGGTTGACTAACGCACTAGCCACCTTCCAGTCTTATATGAACCATATCTTCAACAAGCAGTTGAGGAAGTTCTTACTAGTATTCTTTGATGATCTGTTGATCTACAGCAGGACTTGGGAGGAACATCTAAGGCATGTTGATGAGATTCTCAGCATCATGGAGGATCAGTCACTGTTTTCCAAGGAGGCAAAGTGCAAGTTTGGGATGACAAAGATTCTTTATCTAGGACATGTGATTGGCGATCAGGGTGTACAGGTGCACCAGAAGAAGATTCAGGCGATCTTAGATTGGCCCACACCCAGATCAATTACAGAGTTGTGGGGGTTCTTCAAATTGTGCAGCTACTACAGGCGCTTTGTAAAAGGATTTTCACAACTTGGTGTGCCATTAACGGATCTCACCAAAAAGGGAGCATTCAAATGGTTAGAGGAGGCAAAGGGAGCATTTGACAGGATGAAGGTGATGAGTCCCTACCCAGTGTTAGCGCTTTTAGATTTCTCACAACCATTTGTGTTGGAGTGTGATGCATGTGGAGAGGGGAGAGGAGCGGTGTTGATGATGCAGAATCGACATCCCGTAGCTTTCGAGAGAAGGAAGCTAAGGGAGCCAGAGAAGCTCTACCCCATTTATGAAAAGGAGATGTTGGCCATCATGCATGCATTGGCCAAGTTTAGATAGTACCTGGTGGGAGGACGCTTTGTGGTGAGGACCGACCACAACAGCATGAGGCATTTCTTGGAGCACAGAGACTTAAGCGAGAGGCAGCAAAGATGGGTAAGTAAGGTGCATGCATATGACTTTGACATTGAGTATGTGAAGGGAAAGAAGAATGTCGTTGTTGACGCCCTTTCCAGGAGACCTACAGCCTTTTCCATGACAGAGATCTCAGCAGACTGGAAGTCTATTCTCTTACTGGAGTACTCCAAGAATACTTTAGCTTGTGAGCTTATGGAGGGCATCATTCAGGATGACAGGTACAGAGTTGTGGATGACATCATCTACTACAAGGATAGAATCTACCTTGTCCCTGAGTCCACACTCAAGGATAAGATCCTGAGGGAAATACATGATGCACCATTGGCAGGGCACCTAGGATATATGAAGAGTTACAGGCAGGTGAGGGAGAGATTCTCTTGGAAGGGTGTCAAGGAGGATGTACTGCGATATGCGAGGGAATGCATGACTTGTCAGCAGAACAAGTCGGATCTTACACATCCCACAGGTTTTCTTCAGTCGTTACCTATTCCAGAGCAGAAGTGGGAGAGCATCTCCATGGACTTCATCACGGGGTTGCCGAAGGTACAGGGTAGGTACTATATCTATGTGGTGGTGGACAAGTTGACCAAGTTTGTGCACTTCTTTGCCATTCCTTCAGAGTATAGCGCATCTCAGGTGCCGGACATATTCTTCGGGAAGGTGTTCAAACTACATGGTCTTCTAAGGCACATCGTCAGTGATCGGGACAATAGATTTCTCAACGCATTCTGGCAGGAGTTATTCAGGTTATCATGGACAGAGTTGACACCCAATACCAGCTATCACCCTCAAATGAATGGGCAGACAGAGATAGTGAACAAGTGAATTGAGGGATACCTACAGAACTACGAGTCGAGACAACAGAGGGCTTCAATAAAGTGGTTGCACCTTGGGGAGCACTATTATAATACCAATTATCACATGTCCATCGAGATGAGTCCATTTAGAGCATTGTATGATTACGATGCCCCATCATTTGTGGATTAGGCATTCGGGGAGAGCAAGGCCCCCAAGTCCAAAGATTGGTTGCAGGAGAGCTAGGACATCTTGAGAGTCCTGAAAGATAACTTGTAGGTCGCCGAGAATCAGCAGAAGATGTATGCAGACAAGCATAGGGTGGAGCACAGCTTTGAGGTTCGAGACTTGGTCTTTCTGAGGTTGCATCCATACAGACAGTCCTCACTGAAGAAGAGTGGCGCTGAGAAGCTGAAGCCTTGCTTCTATGGACCATGTTATCCCCTATCCTAGGGATAACTAAGGAGATTATGTCTCGAGGCCCACAAGTCCTAGGCATGGAATACTGAGAGCCATATTGACTTGAGCTTGGCTCTGGAGGGCCCATCTTTTCTTTAGCGCCTCCCATCTATCAGCAACAACAATATCCATCCCATCGACCTGGTTCTGAAGTAGCATTGGGTCTTGCTCCATGAGGTAATGAGTTCGGCTATCATGGTATGTGTCACTCTGATTCTCAAAACATTTGAATATGTGCATTGAATTCTCTTTTGTTTCATGACGTTTGCTTGGAAATTATGCCTTTTAACTTGTCCATACCTGGGGGGGATGACAGAGTGCCCTAGTAAGTTGGTTCCCTTAGTGATGAGTTGCCACTGGGTGGGTCTATGAAAGGTCATCGTCCATTCCTTCCATACTTATCACTTTTCATCATTTTCCCTCTCATATATCCCCTACATTGGTTCGGGCATTGGGTTTGCCAAGTTAGTAAGGGTTGTACCTTGCCTTATGGGAAGAAGGGGCTAAAGGCCCAGAGGGTAAAAGTAGCTGGCAAAAGTTAAAAGCCAAGATGAAACCTTGAGATGATTCGCCCAGGGATCCCCAAGAAACCAATAAAAGGCTTCTCGGCAAAAAAATGGGGGGACCCGTAAAATAAAATAAAATAAATCAAGACCTAGTTGGTGGATGGGAGGTCTCATCATGAGCCGACCTATTAGGTCCATGGGCATGTAGCGGTATGACACTACTATTCATCTGGTCACCAAGCCAAGGTAGTGGCTCTTGGTGGCATAGCCAAGAGAAAGGGGGTCTCATCACGAGCCAGCCTTCTCATCTCTGTGAAATGCTTGTGGGTAACGCTGTCACCATTGGTCACCACACCAGGGCAGTGTCCTCCAGCTATTCTCTTGGAAGAAAAATCAATAAGACAAAGAGTAAAAAGGCATTGAATGGGCTAGGAAACAATTGCATCCATGACAAGGTGCAGCTCACCCTCTACAAAGGCACCCACAGGTAAGACCTACATTTCCCTGTTATCACTGCACCCCTTACCCAAACATCCCCTACACCATCTCATGCATTTACATGACCTAGATTGGTCTTCACCTCGAAACACCACACACCTGAGGAGGATTATCCCAATAGGACATCCTGAGACCCTCTCCAAACCTGGCTTGTTAAATAGCATAACGTCTTTGAGCATTTGTCTGGGTAAAGGGGGGTTTGATGCACATGTTTGGGTAACTTGATTATTAGATCTGATTGACATTGCTATGATCCCTGTGACTTATGAGCCCATGGAGGGCGTACTTGTTGCTACAGGACCATGCCCGACGGACAGGTACATATGGGGAGATGATTAGCTCGGACCTCCATGGGGCTTAAAGCCCACCAGATGGATGTTGTGACCCCAGCCAGGGGCAGAGGGATATCAGAGGCTTGCACCACAGAGAAGGGAGGGCGTTCCACCAGAGGCACTTTGGCAGGCCTGGACCTAGGGGGGTCTTGCCCTCCCACCACGACGTTGGCCCTTGAAGGCCCCTGATGTCATCATTTTGAGCCTTGACGTCATCCAATAGGGGTTTTTTGGCATGAGGACGGCTTGGTTGGCACGTGTGGCAGTTTCTGAGGGGTTTTGAGCCCTAACATTTCACTTTGGAGGCCTAGTGTTCCAAGAAGGGGCCTAACGTCACCCTAGGAGGGGCATGACCTCATCCCTAAGAGATAAAATTAGGGTTTTAATTGTCACTTTTATGTAAAACTGGATTTTTTATGTAAACTGGCCATGTCGGCCTTTTTTGACCTAAAATGTAATTAAAGGTCACTTGTATTGTATAAATAAGGGAAAAATCTCTTATATTTTTCATCATCTTTCACTCACACAAGTGTGAGGTCTGAAATTCAGCCTCTTTTAAGACTTATTGGCTGAAATAAGTGGTGTGCAACTCTTGGAGGAAGCTTATCTTGGTGTATTTTTGCATTTTCATGGTGGAAAGTCTTCAATTAGGGTTTGTGGCTAGATTATTCTTGATGAAGTAAGTAGAAATCTGCAATCCTTCTTTATTTTGAATGGTTATGGTGTATTTACTTGTTCATTTATAACATTATGAAATTGCTATTGTGAAACCCTAGGAGAGAAGCACATGTTATTGTCCTTTTCTTTATAACTCTTCACCTACTTGATTTTGCTAGAAGACACCTCCCTTTAAGGATATACTAGGGCCCTACCTTAGTAGCACTCTAGTATTATTGCTTCATTAAGCTTTCATATTTTATTTAAAGCTTCACCTAAAGAAGAAGGAAATCGCTAGGGCCTAGGGTTACCTACTTCCTAGCATCTTTTCCTTCTAGGGTTTTGGATATTGAGGCCTTAGGTTACTAACACCTCAACCATCCTCCCTCTTCCTTTAGCTCACCTATTATCATTTGTGTTTTCCCTCTAAGAATTGCCGCTACAATATTGACTCCATTTACCCTAAAAGGCACTTGTTCATACCTTGCAAGTGATTGATTGACTAAAACAACTCTTAAACCATCTACTTTAAGATCTTAACTAACCATTTCTAACTTTAGATTAGACTAAACTACTAACTACTTTGTTGTTGTTGCAAAAGATTGCTACACCATCTATAATAACAGCAAATTCATCTTAAAAGCAAGTTTTAAAGTTGATTATACATTGCCATCATTGCTTTGACAATTACTAGCATTTTGTCAAGTTTATGTTATCATTTTTGGTCATTTTTTAAGCTTTATTGAGGCATAATTGTGAAGCTATTGCTCTATATACATTGTTCTTATAAATACTCCTGTTGCTTCAACTTTTCATATCATCTTGTTCTTTTTATCAAAGTCTATGGTTTTATGAAGCACTAACATCATATGGTACTTGCAAATAGTATTTTTTCTTGTTGTCTTGATCTGGGCAGGTACACTTAAATATTACTTTGTTTCATCTCATTAAAATCCTTGGAAACTTTGATCAGAGTGACCTGTGAGAGGGGTGGGACTTTCTTGATACTCTTACCTTAGCCTTCTCAAAACCCCAGGTCACTGGGGATGTCTCCCTTGGGGTACTACTCCTCAAGAGAAAGAGGTGTCTTGTTTAGGTGACAGTGATAGGACAACCTCCTGTTATGCCAATTTATTGTTCACTTGCCTTTGGCTTTTAGGAAAGTACAAATTGTGCGATAACATTTTGGCACCGTTGTTGGGGAACACTGAGTCAATTCTCCTCAAAGACGACACTTTTCGGTAAGCCTTTATCATACAAAGATTACCTGGAGACTCCACTGAGGGTGATCCCTTCATCCATTTGGTAGTTTCAAGAAAATTATCTGGCGAATCCACAAGTCCTTTAGAAGAAAACCTCCTCGAAACTCTCATGTAGTAAAATCATTATTTGGAGGCAATCTTCCTTTGAACACTATGTCTAGCGCAGGAACTTGGACTGTTAATCCAAACCAAGCTAATAGCCAGAAGCAATGGTCATCCAAGCTCTTCAAACCGTTAGACATGACAAGCCTACCAGGATACCCTAGGCAAATGCCCCCTAAGTATGAGAAATGGTTGCCTAAATTCACTGGTAATGATGTAATCAGTGTCGAGGATCATATGAGTAATTTCTAGGCCTTCTTTCAGCTTCATCCCATCACTGATGATGTTGAGGATCTAGCTATGAAATTGTTCTTTGTTACCCTCCATGATGGCGCTAGACGTTGGTACAATGGTTTCCCCGATGCTAGTATTAAAACCATGGATAGATTGGAGGAAATATTCCTCAAATGATGGAGTGTCAAGGAAGACCCCAACATGTTGTTGATAAGGCTGAATAACCTCACAAAACAAGAAAATGAAACCGTTAGAGAATTTCATGATAAATTTGAAAATTTGATGCAGAAGATCCCAGTGAGCCATCATCCTTCTGATAGTTTCCTTCTCTTTCTTTACACCAAAGCCTTTACAGGACAGTTGGGATATCTCCTCAGAGATAAAGCCCCTAAAACAATCCAAGAAGTCCAAGAGGTAGCTACAACGATTGAAGACAACTTATCATCATCTAGAGTCTAGCCTTTCTCTGCCCCAAGATTAATAATGGATGTTAAACCTAAGATAGTCCACAACGCTTAACTTACCTCAGATATTAGCACTAGCTTGGAAAAGCTACAAGTGACTGTAGATGGCATGGTAAAAACCCAAGAACTAATGATGAATAGGATTGTCAATCTAGAAAGAGCTCAGCAAGAAGCTCTTGGGGTTCCTTACAAAGGGCAATTTTAGAAAGGGAATCAAGTTTTTAGACCAAAGAATGATCAAGAGGTTCCTAATACTTTATCCCCCGCAAACGTAGTAGATGAAAACCCTTGGTGCTTACAGTGTCAAGACTCACATTGGGAGCATGAGTGTCCTCTCAACAATGGTGAACATGACCAAGTGAACGTTGTTAATCATACCATTGAAGGTCCTCAATATTCCCTTAATGTCACACTTGAAGAACATCAAGAAGGCATAAAGGAAGCAACCAGGAAGGCTAGGATGGAGGTGATAAATAACCTTGATCAAGAGTCAAGAGAAAAGTTGAAGAAGCAAGAGTTTCAAGTATACACTAGACAAAAAAGAATGAACCAACCTCTCTCTATTGGTCCTGTAATTTCACAGACAAGACCCCCACCTATGAACATACTTCTTCCTAAAAATCCTCCCAAAACCGATAAAGCGGATTTGAACTTTGATTTTGAAGGTTCATTGGCAAAAATGCACGTGATCGTTCCATTAAGGGAAGTCATCAAAGTCCCATCTGTAAAAGAAAGGTTCGAAAAATATTTCAAAAGTTTAGATGAACCAATGCACCCTCCTATCATGTTACAAGCAGATCACTTTAGGGTTCGGTATGATGGACATCAGCCTTTCTTCATGACCTTGTTGATTAATAACAAATGCCTTAACAATTGTATGCTTGATTCAGGGGCAGGTGCTAACATGATGTCTTTGAAGGTCATGGAAAAATTAGGCCTAAAGGCCACATGGCCTTACAGGAATGTGTGTGGCTTTGAATCCAAGGCCATACCCACTCATGGGGTAGTCAAGAATGTTGAAGTATGCCTTGGAAGATACCCCGAGAGAGTGATACACATAGATATTGTGGTGGTGGATGTCCCATATGTATGGGGAATGCTATTGTCCAGGAAGTTTGCTACAATGTTGGGAGGCACCTTAGAGATGGATCTAACTTACATTAATATGCCTATGAATGATGGAACAATAAGCCGGCTCCCAAATGTGCCAATGGCCAAGGTCCATGTGCCGGAAATTGATGATGATATTGGAACTAGCGAAACACATGAGCCAATCAAAGAAAGTCTTCCTGTATTTTCCCCTGATGATTTGCCTTTCGCTTCAGAGGAAGACTTTGATCAAATGCAATGGCCAAAGAAGGAAGAGTATCAGCAACTCCTAGACAAATACAAGAACAAAGAAGTTGGGACTGTCAAGTTATTAAAGAAAGGAGAAGATGACATATTGATCAAACCATCCCAGCAGGAAGTCTTCACAGCAGAATCCCACCCTCCTCCCTCAAGACAATATACTAGAGTTATAGAAGAAATAGCCAAATTTAAGACAAAGGATTACCAAGAGGGAGATACAGTCTAGATGTAGGATATAAAAAAGGCAGATCCTACTAATGTCAAAGGGAGTGCACAGTTTTGGCTTGGACCTTTCAGAGTCAGAATGAAGTCAGTCAATGATGCCTATTATCTATCCACGTTGGAAAGAAGGGCCTGTCTTTTCTTCAGCGCCTCCCATCTATCAGCAGCAGCAGCATCCATCCCATCGGCCTGGTTCTAAAGTAGCAGTGGGTCTTGTTCCATGAGGTAATGAGTCCGGGTATCATGGTATGTGTCACTCTGATTCTTAAAACATTTGAATATGCGCATTGAATTCTCTTTTGTTTCATGACATTTGCTTGGAAATTATGCCTTTTAACTTGTCCATACCTGGGGGGGATGACAGAGTGCCCTAGTAAGTTGGTTCCCTTAGGGATGAGTTGCCACTGGATGGGTCTATGAAAGGTCATCGTCCATTCCTTCCATACTTATCACTTTTCATCATTTTCCCTCTCATATATACCCTACATTGGTTTGGGCATTGGGTTTGCCAAACTAGTAAGGGTTGTACCTTGCCTTGTGGGAAGAAGGGGCTAAAGGCCCAGAGGGTAAAAGTAGCTGGCAAATGTTAAAAGCCAAGATGAAACCTTGAGATGCTTCGCCCAGGGATCCCCGAGAAAGCAATAAAAGGCTTCTCAACAAGAAAAAGGGGGGGACCCGTAAAATTAAAAAAAAAATCAAGACCTAGTTGGTGGATGGGAGGTCTCATCATGACCCGGCCTATTAGGTCCATGGGAATGTAGCAGTATGACACTACTATTCATCTGGTCACCAAGCCAGGGTAGTGGCTCTTGGTGGCATAGCCAAGAGAAAGGGGGTCTCATTACGAGCCAGCCTTCTCATCTTCGTGAAATGCTTGTGGGTAACGTTGTCACAACTGGTCACCACGCCAGGGCATTGTCCTCCAGCTATTCTCTTGGAAGAAAAAGCAATAAGACAAAGAGTAAAAAGGCATTGAATGGGCTAGGAAACAATTGCATCCATGACAAGGTGCAGCTCACCCTCTACAGAGGCACCCACAGGTAAGACCTACATTTCTCTGTTATCACTGCACCCCTTGCCCAAACATCCCCTACACCATCTCATGCATTTACATGACCTAGATTGGTCTTCACCTCGAAACACCCCACACCTGAGGAGGATTAGCCCAATAGGACATCCTAAGACCCTCTCCAAACCTGGCTTGTTAAATAGCATAACATCTTTGAGCATTTGTCTAGGTAAAGGGGGGTTTGATGCACATGTTTGGGTAACTTGATTATTAGATGTGATTGGCATTGTTATGATCCTTGTGACTTATGAGCCCATGGAGGGCGCACTTTTTGTTGTTGCAGGACCATGCCCGACGGACAGGTACATATGGGGAGATGATTAGCTTGGACCTCCATGGGGCTAAAATCCCACTAGATGGAGGGCGCAACTTCCCTCGGACCTCCATGGGGGGCGCAACTTCCCTAGGGGGAACAACTTTAAGTGGTAGTGGCTAGGTGGAAAGGGGGAATAAGGGTTGGAAAAGGATTAGGATGGGTTAATTAAAGGTTCAGGCATCATCTCCTATCTTTTCTCAACCATTTTGCTTAATTTTACAAAAATTGACATTTTGACTATGTCAATACTAGCAATTAAATTGTTGTTTTGGACTGACTTAGACTCCTCATGGACAAACACCTAGCAAAACTTGTCCAATTGAGCTGAAACCTTGTCCAAGGGTGTATGGGGTCTCCTTCCATTTCTTTTGAGCACAAATACCCCTATCAAAAGCCCAAGGACCTAGTTTTTACATTTTTTATCAAAAATTAATTAAAATTACCATTAACTAGATAATTTTAAAAAATTAAAATAAACTATATAGACTCGACGGAATTCCGCAAGACTCTAGGAGATGTCTAACATGGTCATTTACAATATTCCTAGACACTAGCTACCAGAGGGCTAGACCATTAGAACGTCTTTCACCACTTTGGAGGAATTATTTGTGAGAGTGAAAAACTCAAGGGAAATTAATAAGGCTTGTTAGGCTAAATTAATAACCTAAGGAAAAAAAACACTCAGTGAAAGGGACTCCTCTAATGATGAAGTCCTAAGGCAACTGACCTAACTATGATCCATGCAGACTCATTACATTATAATCCCATGCAAGGGAGTAAAAATTCCATTACAAAAAGCAGTGTTGAAGGCCAAAACTGCCTTGTAGAACAAATAAGTCTCTAACTTGGTAGCACCATCAGGTGCATAACTTCATGGTACATGGAATTGACCCCCTAGTTGAAATAGGTGGTCAACATACCCCAAACACTAAGGAGACCAGACCACCTCAAAGAGATTGGGCCATGTTGACCACCTATTCAAGTAGGGGATCACCTCCATGTACCATGAAGATATGCATCATCAGATGCTACCAAGTCAGGGACTTTCGGGTTTTACAAGGCATGTTTTGGCCTTCAGCTCTGTTTTTTGTAATGAAATTTCCACTCCCCTACGTGGGATAATAATGTAATAGGTCTGCATGGATCATGGTTAGGTCAGTTACCTTAGGACTTCATCATTAGAGGAGTCCCTTTCATTGAGTGTTTTTTTTCCTCAGGTTATTAATTTGGCCTAACAAGCCTTATTAATTTCCCTTGAGTTTTTCACTCCCACAATAATTCCTCCAAAGTGGTGAAAGACGTTCTAAAGGTTTCGTCCTCTGGTGGCTAGTGTCTAGGAATATTGTAAATGACCATGTAAGACATCTCTCAAAGTTTTGCGGAATTTCGTCGAGTCTAGATAGGTTTTTTTTAATTTATTAAAATTGTCTAAGTTGGGTAATTTTAATTAAAATTTGATAAAAAAATGTAAAAACTAGGTCCTTGGGATTTTTGATAGGGGTATTTGTACTCAAAAGAAATGGAATGAGACCCCCTACACCTTTAGACCAAGTTTCAACTCAATTGGACAAGTTTTGCTAAGTGTTTGTCCATGAGGAGTCTTAGTCAGTCAAAAACAACAATTTAATTGCTAGTCATGACATAGTCAAAATGTCATTTTTTGTAAAATTGAGCTAAATGGTTAGAGTAAAGGTGGGAGATGATGTCTAAGCCTTATCCTATCCTATCCTATCCTAACCCCTTTCCTAACTTTTTACACCCCCTAACTATTACCCACACTTCATTTCACTTGCTTCCCATGGAAAGTTTCACGCCCCTTGAGGAAGTCAATGTCCCATCTTGAAAATTAAAGTGGGATGAGCCCCCTAACCTCTAGTGCGCCCTTCCTAGACCCTAACCTTAGTGTTGGGTGATCTAAAGGGGGATTACCCATCCCCCTCACTCGTCCCTCAACCCCCTCACCTCTCCAAAACCCTAAAAGTGCACCCTCCTTGTGATGACCACTATTTCTTGGGTGTTCACACTTGTCTAGCATCCAAGAGGGGTAACCTTGCCTCTCCAAAGTATAAATGAAGGCCCTCTCTCCCTCATTTCCTCACCAATTCTTATGGTATTGTTATGCTACCCATTTTTCTCCTCACTCTCCTCATCTCTCCCATCTTGCTCTCACATTTGGAGAGGAACTTGTAGCAACTAGTTGCTGCAACTTCCTACTTTCTAATAGAAGTGCTTTGGAGGATCTATGGTGTGTCCAAGATTTGCCTTGGTGCACTTGTTCATTTGAGGTGATATTGTATTTTGTCGGAGCATTTCTTAAGATATAGAGTAGATTTCCCAAGCAAATTAGTTTGCTTGGGTAGATTTTCAATAGTGTTGTTGCAAATCTATGTGAGTAGAGTAGTAGATATTGCAAATTAGTTTGTTTTATTTATCTTACTCACTCATCTTTGTTCTTATCCTATAGATTGTTTCACAAGTTGCAGGTTATCTCAAGGGTTTGCAAGGCTAGCTTTGAGTTGGAAGCTTGCCTTCATAACCTACCTTGAGTCTCTTTACTTTCTATCTCTATTTTTTGTTCATGTCACTTCAGAAATTTGGTTTTGCTAAAATTTAGAATAGGTCATTTAAACTACTTTTATTTCTGAAATTTGTATGTAGAAAACTTCTGTGTAAAAACA